>JAHWFP010144792.1:0-17923 GCA_023313725.1 Lithobius niger
GTTTGCATCCTGAACGATGGAGCCATGACACACTGTAACCTGGCCACGGGCAATTGGTCAGCGGTGGACTTAGCCTTTTGCTCCCTTGCCGTCCCAGTTCACTTCACTTGGGCTGTCACTGCCGATCTGCATGGAAGCGATCACCTCCCCGTTGTGTTGTCCATGACACAAGGGGGTTCTGTGGCTTTTAGGCCAGCCCGGTGGGCGCTTAGACGTGCTGAATGGTCAGCCTTTGCTGAGGCTGCTGTATTTCAGCGTGCGGTTGGGGACTTTTCTGATGTGGATGAACTTTCAACTCATTTCGCTGACGTGGTCCTTGCTGCTGCTCGTGCTACTATCCCGCGTTCGTCCACACAGCCGCGGCGGGTTCCTGTTCCGTGGTGGACGCCTGCTTGCGGGCATGCTATTCGGGCCCGCCGGCGAGCGTTGCGTGCATTTACGGTCAATCTAACTACTGACAACTTTGTAGCCTTTAAGCGCTGTCGTGCCCGTGCCAGGTATGTCATCCGTGAGGCTAGACGTGCTTCGTGGACAGCTTATGTTTCGTCGATCACGCGTTCCACGCCTTCTCAGCAGGTGTGGCGGAAGGTGCGCCAGATCTCGGGGAGGAACGTGTCTTCCCCGGTTTCACAGCTGAAGGTGGCGAATTCCGTGATCTCTTCTGTGCCGGATATCGCCGACTGTCTTGCGTCTGCGTTTGCGCGGGTCTCGAGTGATAACCATTATGATCCTGGTTTCCTCAGAATAAAGCGTAAAGAAGAGGCTCACTCTCTAGACTTTCGCTCCGACGGGCTAGAGGAGTACAATTTACCGTTCACCAGGCAGGAATTTGTTTCAGCTTTGTCCAAGTCGCATGACTCCGCCCCAGGGCCTGATGATGTTCACTATCAGCTGTTAAAACATCTGCCTCTTGCAACCGTGTGTGGGCAGAAGGCTCTGTTCCGGCAGCGTGGAGGACAGCAGTGGTCATCCCGATTGTGAAACCGGGCAAAGACCCTACTGCTCCTTCCAGTTATCGCCCAATCGCTCTGACTAGCTGTGTCTGTAAACTTATGGAACGGATGGTCAGTGAGAGGTTGGTCTGGGTGCTGGAATCACGCGGATTCTTATCTGCGTCCCAGTGTGGCTTTCGACGTTTTCGGTCAACCATCGATCATCTGGTTGCCCTTGAATCGGATGTGAGGTAGGTTTTCCACCTGCGTCAACATCTGGTTCAGGTTTTCTTTGACTTGGAGAAGGCTTATGATGCGACCTGGCGTTATGGGATTCTCCGTAATCTCTATAACTATGGCTTGAGGGGACAGATGCCACTGTTGCTTTCCTCTTACCTCTCCGGCCGTTCTTTTCGTGTTCGTGTCGGGGCGACTCTTTCCCGCCCGTTTGTCTTGGAGAATGGTGTGCCTCAAGGGGGTGTTCTTAGTGTCATCTTGTTTGCTATTGGGATCAATCCCATTGCTCAGCAAGCTGCTGTACCCCAGTCATTGTTTGTCGATGACTTCGGCCTGCGCTTTCGGGCAGCTCGCATGCAGACAGCTGGCGATTAACAAAGTCCAGACCTGGGCGGTCAGTAATGGTTTCCGGTTTTCTCCGGACAAGACTGTGTGCATTCACTTTTGCCGCCAACGAACACTGCACCCAGATCCTTGCCTGTATTTGGGGCAGGCGCAGATTCCTGTTGTCCCACAGGCACGTTTCCTGGGTCTGGTGTTCGATTCCAGGGTATCTTGGATTTCACACTTGCGCCAACTTAAAGACAAGTCTTTGCGGGCACTTAACATCTTGCGGGTTCTGTCGGGTACTTCATGGGGTGCCGATCGCACTGCCATGTTGCGCCTCTACAGAGCCCTTGTCCGCAGCAAACTTGATTATGCGTGCATGGTGTATGGTTCGGCTAGTGACTCGACTCTCCAGATGTTGGACACTGTGCATCACAGTGGCCTGCGTGTGGCGACTGGGGCATTTCGAACTTCTCCAGTGGTCAGCCTCTATGCTGAGGCCTCGGAGCCACCTTTGGCCATTCGTCGGCGGAAGCTGGCCATTCAATATGCTGTGCGTTTACGTGCTGTGGAATCCAGTCCTGCTTGGTCCATGGTTTTTGGGCCAGACTTGCGAGTCGGTAGACGCAGGGTGGGTAAGGGTGATTTCCGCGATAGGCTCCAGCAGTCCTGTCAGGAGATAGCCTTTGATATGCCCAGCGTCTTGAGGCTGGGGGGGATGCCAGTGGCCCCTTGGCTTGTCCCAGTGGCATTATCATTTTCGCTCTGGCGTCCCTCCCGAAGGGTTCCACTCTGCCAGCAAGGTACTTGCAGGAGTTCCGGCGGCTGTGTTCTCAGTACGCCGGTTATCAGCGGCTGTTTACTGATGGGTCGAAGTCAGACGCTGGCGTGGCTTGTGCTTGTGTTTGTAAGGGAGTGACGGTAGCCCATCGCCTTCCATCAGGCTATTCTGTGTTTTCTGCAGAGCTTTTGGCTCTCGGTTTGGCGGTGGAATGGATCCTTGGCCTTCAGGGCACGCATTTCATTATCTTTAGCGATTCCATGAGTGCCCTGGAGTCCTTGGCGACTTACAATCCACGGAACCCCTTGACACAACGTGTCCAAGCTTTGCTTTCCCGCTTGCCTGGCCAGCGGAAAACCGTGCTTTTCTGCTGGATCCCGGGCCATGTTGGGATAGGTGGAAATGAGCAAGCGGATTCTGCAGCAAAAGGGGCCCTTTCTGGCCCTCTCGGTAGGGATCTCAGGCTTGTTCCCTCGGACGCTTTTCCAACTCTGCATCTGAGGTTACATGCTTTTTGGCAAGCCTCGTGGGATGGACAGGACGGTAATAAGTTACGGGCCATTAAAGTCACTGTCGAGGAGTGGCACTCGGCGTGTCGCCGCAGTCGCCATGAGGAGGTTGTGTTGGCCCGTTTGCGAATTGGTCACACCCGACTTACTCACTGTTTCCTTTTGCGGGGGGTTGACCCTCCTGAATGTTCTTGGTGTCGACGGCCACTTACGGTCCGGCACTTACTTGTTGATTGTCGCCATCTCGATGGTGTTCGTCGTCGGTTCCATCTTCCGCATGACATTGCGCGTCAGTTGGGCGATAAGTCTGTCCTCCTGTCCGGTGTTTTTCAATTTTGGCAGGAGGTACAGATGTATGACAAGATTTAGATTAGGGGTTTGGATAACATCTCTGTAATGTGTGGTGCAGTGGCAACCCGGACCACTGCACTGTGACTGAGGTTGGCGCTAATGGCCAAGTTGTCGACGCGCCATTAAGCCTCAATCCCCCCCCATCTATGCCCATGTGGGACGTTCCATGTTGAAGTAACAGGTACACTGAAAATCTGGTACTTGACTGTGAATTGACTACAGGTTCTCTTTAGACAAGTAGTGGTGACAGTTAAAGAAAACGTGCCGTAGTCTTTAATTATGGTCGGTTGCATGAAAAGTGAGCCCATAAAATGCGAAAATCGGAAAACGACATGCAGTGGCCTACCGATGGTTCTTTAAATCATTATCGACTTTGTTTGAGGTAAATATTTCTGTACCTTAGCATACCTACAATTTCGACAAAAACGTTAAGTGGTAAACATCTTTAGTACGTGAGCCGTAAGTTTCAGATTTGTTGGAATTTGAATGACTGGCTTGAACATTTCTACAGATAAAAAGACAGCAATGTTTCTCCTTGCAGCGGGGGCGCCCCCCCCGCCACAAAAAAACTTTCAAGATCGCCAGTGTTCTTGAGTTTAGAATAAGCCACTCCAGAAGTTTACCAAAGGTTTTACTTTAAGAAATCTGGGAACAATGTGATTTTGAATGAAGCAGCAATATACCGAAGTTCTGCCTTCAAATTTACATTCCTAATGTAAAACACTGAAAAACATGCTGGTACTGCCCTGTTTTGGAAAAATAACTCGGGGAAACACATAGTTTCTTAAATGATATTATTTTAAGAATAGCAGTTTTAAAAAACTTACGTTTCCTTGTTTTATTTTTAAAATTTAAAACAGAATTGTTTCTAGCCTATTTTTTAATTACGGAATTATTATATATTACGATTAGACATCAATCAAGCTGCAGAACTATGATGAGAAGCTTTTGAACAGAAGGCAGGTTGGCTTCCCTGCAAGGCGTATCATAATGCTGAGATCTGGCAAGTTGTTAATCTCTTGACATGAGTAGACGATTGTACTTTCGATTGCACTTTCGAATGCAATTCGATTATTGTAAAGTTTGGCCTATGGTTGTGGAACTTTGCTGCACCTGCATTCCTGGTTCGAAGGAATTTGGTTTTAATGTATGAGGCTGAAGAAAGTCAGATAGTCGCAGCAGTCAGAAAAGTCTACTATTAAGGCTTGACTTAAATACTCGGTGATTCGTATTTTAGGTTTAATAAGGCGATATCTATACATATAACCAAGCATTTTCGGATTGACTTTGTTTAGCACATTCTGATTTGTCTTTAGAACCCTAGTTTGCTATTTCCGTTTGTCAGTTTCTCCCTGAAACACGGCTGAAATGAAAGAGGATATGCCAATTCAGAAAATATGTGAGTGTCTTTCTTTTAAGATATTAAACTAAATCGTCGTTGTTGGATGCCTGGAAAATCTGGCAGAAGGATGCAACCGTAATGAGCAACAATGACGAAGTACAACCACAACAACAAATACTGTTGATCGATGAATGGACGGTTTTAAAAACAAATTAGAGTTATAAGTGAGCTAGTACCCCAGTTTTGCAACAACGATCCGTAAATAGGTTGTTTTAGATCAGTTGCGTTAAGTTTTTATTGAGAGTGGTAACCTCTTCTGGGATGTTCTTCCTTGACAAGAGGGATATTTTACTTGAAGAAATCCATGTGAAAAACCCAAAATCTTTGACGTGCAACTATCGACATAACCATGAGATGCAAATGATCGTCTTTGCAGCAATAATTATTCTTCTGGAGTCTTTTTGCATCCTCGCTTCCTCTAAACAACTTATTTGTCGGTCATTTTGCAGGAACTTGTTGCAAGACTAGGTGTGAGGCAGAAAATCCTCAATCATAAATCATAAATCATATACACCGGGTTCAATCCTAAAACAAAGCAAAAGGGCACGAAGTGCTAGACTATATTGTTCAGGAATGCATGAGTTTGCTTTTCATTTTCCGAATAAATACCTCATGAGGTAACTCTGCATTTATGGCATCTACTTGAGCAGATTTGGCTTTCCGTCCTGTTTATTAAAAACGTAAAATGTGCTTGCCTACATGCGTGCATGTTTTTACCTCCTCTCCTCCCGATATATGTAACCTACAAAGTACAAAGTTGAAAGTAGCGACAACCAAAACTTAATTAAATTACACTTCGAGTAGTTCGATTTTCATCGCTGTAACCTGGTTTATTGGCCCTCATATAGGCAAAAAACTGTGCTGATAAATATTTCATGACGTCAAAATTCAATTTAACAATTACTGTTTAAGCACTCTAATCAGAAATAAAGATCATTTGCAAAAAAAAATCCTTCAAGACGACATATTTTACATCATATTTCGTGTAAGTTTAGCAACATAAAGATCTTAAATTGGTTTTCTTCGACTGGTTAGATGCACGGAAAGTAGTAATTATGTAAACACTACAGTTCGCTTGCCATTTCCACTCTAGTAAAAAGCCCCGGATTTGACTTCCGGTTTTGAAATGGGGCTTTTTACTGGAGTGGAAATGGCAAGCGAACTGTAGTGTTTACATAATAACTACTAATTTCCTTGGTGGTACTACTCATTCGTCATTGTTCTGATTAAAGTTGTAAAACAATTACCAAGTTACTAGATTACCAAAACATAAAATAGCAACCCAATAAGAGAAGAGAAAACGAAAGTAAAAATCATGTATGGTTCAAATAGGACAATAATTAATTCTCTTCCTGAATTCTGTCATTTACGAATAAACACAAAAGTAAAACACCCATCAGGCAAGGCCTCAATTTGTCTAGTCACCTTTGTGTATAACCTTTGGCAATACACTGCTACCAAACAAAAGGAGGATTGTGGTATACGTAATCTTACTTTTATTCCACATTAATAATTTTTTAAGGTTCATCCACTTATTACAATAATGTAAACTGATTAGGTCGCAAGTATACCATTCATCTTAAAATATCAATTAAATTACAAACAAAAACGTCAAATGTGTCATGAAAAAACAGGTTATATGATTGAAGTTTCACTTTACGTGTTAAGATGGACACAGAAAAAAATTGGTGGTTTTTAATTAAATAAGCAAATGTACAATTGAGAAAATTGCATCTGTTTAAGAGCTGTTGTGCTTTACGTTTCACATATATGATTCGTAATGCACAGTAGCACTTAAGCAGATGCAATTTTCTTATTTCAATAAAAAATCATCAATTTTTATCCGTGTACATTTTTTAACAAGTAAAGTGAAACTACAATCATATAACCCCTTTTTTACGACGCACTTGATGTTTTTGTTTGTAATCCGTGAACCTTTTTTTACAGCTATGGCGTCACGCTACAAATGTTTATGCATGCAATCGATTGTTGCTGCCTACTGTAAACAATTTAGCTCAGCTCTGAAAGCTTGAATCTACAAAATAACTAGGACATTCTATCGTTTCTATCTGCCAAATTTCGAGGCCTCGAAATTAACAACGTTGGTTAGTTTGGTTTAAAACTATATCCGTTTAGCTGAAACACGGATTCTTTCATTATACCCTTCAACGATCAACCTTGTATCAAAGACATAACACATCCATGAAGAAAGAATCTTGCGTTTGCTGAGTGGCAAAGTTCGCTAATTATAACAATGGTTAAAACAATGTTAAACAATGTAACTCCGGACGAATTGAAAAAGTGGTCTCTGTAAGGAAGAAGTCCAAGGAAATTTCTGGCTTAGATCATGTTTCAGATTTTAGGAAGGTGCAGTAGTTTATTCTGAAACCGTGTCACACAAGAACAAGAACAAGAACAACAACAACAACAAGTGAACAGATTTAAATTTACGTGTGGCTTCCTAAGTTTACTCTTGCACGGAATTTGATAAAAGTCCATACCTATCTACTAAATGGCTAAGTTTGGTTGAAATATATTAAATAGGAACGGAGAAATTAATAATTTTAGTTTCGCTGGAAAGAGGGCTTCAATCACATGTATACACGGCGAGATGATTTTGAATTTCTATGGTGATTTACAGTTATTTTCAAAACGTTCATTATAAGTTATTGTACCAACCGGCACTGGTTCAGTATTAGCAGACCGAGTTGTAGCACAAACAACACTGACTCAATGACTTATTTCGCCCATTAACTATTATTTTCATATTTTGATAAGGATGAGATGACCCAATGATGTAATTGATGATATCACTGATTAGCTACCTATGAGTTACTCCTGCTGATTAGATACGAATGAGTCAAACAGCTGATCAGATAACGATGGGTCACTATGCTAAATAGATAAAAAATAGGTGGTCATCTTGATCTCGGCAGCCATCTTTATTTATTGGCAGCTATCTTGGATCACGACAACAATCTTGTGTTGCTGGGTGAATTCGGCTGGCCTTCATTTCTCAGTAGACATTTTTTCTGTAATTTCAGTTTTGGGAAATAGTGAGGAAAGGGGATATCGAGGTACAAATGGAAACAAAAATCGCGATTTCTAGCTCCACCCCGTGACGTCATAGCCCTTCCCCTAGGACGTCATAGCCGTGTCCCTTATTAAGTCATAGCCGTATTCCTCATGACGTCATAGCCCTGCCCCCACGCCGTGACATCATAGCCCCACTACTGTGTTGTCGTAGCCCAGTCTCCTCAAGACATCATAGTCCGCTTCCCACTTTCTGCTTCTCATGCGCTGATACCCGCTTTCCACTTCCCACGCACTGTTTTTTTTTATTCATCTGGATCGGGCACAACTTTTATGCCAGGAATGTCTTTAGAGGGAAAATTGTGCACTTTCATCTATCTGGGTGGGGGTGTAACCATGTAGGCATGTAAAGATTGTGTGCTGTTACTCACTTCCTGCACCCGAGTGCTGAAACCTGCTTCCCACACGCTTCCCACTTTCACGTGCGGAAACCCGCTTCCTACATGCTTTCCACTTACACGTGCTGAAACCCATTTCTCTCACTTTTCCCGCTTCCCACATGCTGAAACCAGCTTCGCGCTTCCCATGCACTGAAGTTGGGGATGGACTGTCAACAAACTTTTCGGCAATGAACTTTTGGATGACAAACGTTAAACCTGTCAGGCTTTCCATCTGGTAGTGTAAATTCGACAAAAATAAACATGAAAATACTGCAAAAATCTAGTGACCTCGCTGGATCCCCACTCTCTGTATCTCACCCCCACAGAACTTTACTCAGGGACCTATCCCCATTGGAGAGTGTAAATTCTACCAAATTATACCCTGCAAGTACTACAAAAGTATGCCAAGCTTGACACTTAGAAACCAGAAAACGTTCCCATCAGGATGTGTAAAATCAACCAAAAAACGTGTAAATTCTACATAAATTTAGTGCGTTCCCACCTTACGATGTGTAGTTTCTCCCACGCAAAATTCTTCGTAGATCTGGTGAACCCGTGGTGTCAACCCCTATGGACCACTCTACGGGGTCCCCCGCCGGACTTTCATGACGTCACAGTGTCAAAACGTGCAATAAATGAATGTAAATCGTAATGGGAACATATAAACATCAATAAAAGCGTTTAGATACATTCCACGTTAGTGTTTGGATGTTCTTATCATGTTTGAATGTTTCCTACGCGTTCTTTCAACATGATGCGAAACGAAATCTAATCAAATGTAGATCTTGATGGGAACGTCCATACGTTGCTAAAACGAACATTCATATTTGTTGGGTTCGTGGAAGATGACCACGTTAAAAATATAAAATGGGTCGCTTTCCCTTTGAATGTATACAAAAAAGTGGAACCTTGGTTACTGACGTAGGATAAACATGGAGAATAAATGTATGCTTGATGTTAGAAACAAACTGATAAAAATGTTTGCAATGGTGAAAAAAGATGATCAATGCGAAGAGGAATATCTGCAAGAATTGTATAACCCATTATGGAACAATTAAAACTATCGCTATATCAATTAAGAAGATTAAGATTGCGAAAGGTGACAAGGAACCCATGGTTAAAAAATAGAAATACGAGGAGAAGAGTGATGTGCAAGAACAAATCGGCACATGTTCTTTTGGTAGAAAGACAACATGCTACCAGTTCCCCCGAGCTTCAGAACAAATAAAAACTTCATCCAACACCTGTACTTCCACCACGATAGGTGCGCATAGCTCAGGACCCTCAACATCAGGAGGCCCATTCTATATACCTGTAACATCGACTGCTCTCGAACTCCACCACAGGGTTCGCTTCGGTCTTTGGAGGCTCTTTTGAAAGGTCACATATCAGGTGTGATGCCATAGTATTATTTCCACACATTATTCAAAAACAAATAAAAGCACAATGACATGTTTGCAATGCGGTACAACATGAACTGGAAAGACCTCATGATTGGGAATAGAACGTAATTTTCGCGAATAATGTAGTGTTGGAAAGAAAGAAGTACCAAGGACGTAATCAGCTCCGGAGTTTGCTAATCCAAAAAGATTTGCAGGACGATACGTATGACTCTGATGTATTGGCTTCATGTGCTTCTATTCTTGAAGAATATCTTGGAAATATGAAATCAAACACGGTTACAAGTACATACACATTATCAAACCGATTTGGGAGGATCGTGTCGAGAAAAGTGATTCGTGTCTCCGGAAAGAGCCCACCATATCTGATGAACCAGAGTCTGAAGAAGAAGATTACAACGAATGGAGGTCAAATGATTTATTGCTGAATGAATCGGGGTCAAAAGAATCACAGTCAGCTGAATCAGGGTGTGATAAATCAGGATCAGATAAAGCAGGGTCGCATGATACAGGGTTGGATAAAAAAGATAATACTAAACCGAATTAGTCGGTAAATAGGCTGAGATTCTTGTGCGCAGCATGGACAGGTAAATTTGGACATTCTGTTTCAGTTTCACATTCAGTATGTTTTTGAATGAGATTTTATAAACGAAGTTGAAAAGAGCGAAATCTAACCCGGATTAGAACTTTGACCGGCTGAATGGATTTAACACGACATTAGTTTTGAAGGGTGGGTCCAGAGAATGGGATCCAGTGGGGCCACCAGATTTACATAGTATTTATATACTTTTTGGTATGATTTACACTACCTGATGGAAAACCTGTGATGATTTTAAAGTTTTTCGTTGAAAGGTTCATTGTCGAAAAGTTTGTTGACAGTCCATCCCTAACTTCATCACGTTGGAAGCGGGAAGGGGGTATCAGTGTGTATGGAAAGTGCACATAGTTAGATGGTTACACCACCATACAGATAGTTGAAAGTGTACAATTTTCCCTCTACAGACACTCTTAACTGTAAAAAAATAGCTTTTTGCACCCTACCCAGGGTGCATTAGCTAGTGTGTCGGGCCAAGTTAGGCAACAATCATCACAACAAACATCAAATCAATTAAATTGTCGAGGTTGTAAACCATTGTAGCGCGGCGCCATAGCATCAGTGCCTTATATCTTGAAGCATAGTTGGGCACATTTCAGGTACTTAGGGAAAAATAATTATGCGGTACAAAAGCTTAAATTGTGTTGAAATCAAGAGCAATGACCCAACTGACAAAAATTAACTCGTTTAGGAATGCCAGTTAGGCTGATTTCAATGCAAAATCTGACCCTCAATAACGTTGAAAATGTGTAACTAGCTAGCTAGCTACTAGCCAATTCAGTCCGCTCATCCCCATGTTAATTTCCATAGGGTGATTATTCATCGATACCGACATAACGGGAAGGCTTCCAGCTATGAAATTGGACGAATGGCTGCAGTACGATACGAACTGCGTACCCTTTATGGTTTGGAGCCTAGGGGTGTAACGAGGATGGCGTGGGATGGCGCATAAGTACTATAAAATTGTTATAACCATTGTTACTATTGTCGTTAGCGTCTCTCAATGGACAGCCAAAGTTCGGACAATGACAACGTGTATACAGACGTGCGTGCCTAGACACACACTACTGTAGCACGATAAATCTAGACACACGCTAGTGTGTCGCCGCCAAGTAACAGTAGATCATCCCATTGTAGACATCCGATTGTTAAAAATTGATTGTTAATGATAAAAAGGCGGCTCACTAGCAGACATGTGTCTGTTAACTGTAAGCAACTGTAAGCATATTTTGGCATGTTGAGGATAAATCCCAATGCGACAGAAATGTTTCAAATTGTGGAAAATGTAAGGGGAAGGGTCAGAGATTAAGAAAAACTAAAATTTAAAGGATGAGTGTCCACCAATCATAGAGAAAAAGATGCGTCAATAACGTTGTTTTTATGTTACTGTCTAGTTAGCTAGCTAGCTAGCTAGCTAGCTAGCTAATAAGATTTTTCTCATGTTAAATCCCATAGACTTTTTGCTCATGGCTAGCGCAAAATTGTGAAGGCCTACGTACCTGAATTTTTGCACACGGATGCTTGGTGATCTGAGGATGGTCCTTTTGTTGGTTTGGGGGTTGTAGGGGTCAGGACAAATGCGTGGGAAGGTTTTGAACTTCGCAACCGGCGAATTTAAATTTCGTTTCTTTTCCAAGTTGCAACCAAAGATTTTAAGCAACAATGGCTTGAACAATCAAGACTGGTCCTTAGATTTATTGTAAAAGCCTGGACGAACTAAAAACTGAACTGTAACGAAGGGCAAAATAAAGAAACATTAACGTTGCCGTGGATTGCGTAAGAATAAAGGGATGCACGTTAGCTAATGGTTACGCAACAATACGAGCATACACGAGCTAATGGGTTTTTTTTGTTAATAACCACCAAAAAAATGCTTCGCGTTCTGCTGTTTTAGTAACAGTTACCTTCGGGGGTTTCTGCTTGACTAAATGTGAACTAAATCTTGAAAAATTAAGGGGAAGTTGCAGGGATAAACAAAACAACTGAAGCGGATGCACTGATTGAGTGACCGAAGCGAACGAAATCAGTGATTGTTAGTCAGTGTGAGCAAAAATGAGATTGAAGCGTCCTAAACAGACGGTGTAACCTTATGTACGTTCACAGTCCTATGAAAGTTGTGATATCCACCCAAAACCAAAACTGTTAGAAAACCCCTTAAGTTTCCAAAAACGGTCGGCCTTTGAAGGTAGTGATATCATTTCACCAGGGAAAGGCCGCCAAGGTTAGCAAAGTTAATCGCACCGAATAATACTTTGGACGTTAAATGAAAACTTGAAGATTGCTACCGCTAGTAGCAATCTTCTAGTTTTCATTTAACTTTCGAACTATTAGTAGGTGCGATTAACTTGGCTAATAGGATTAACCTTGGCGGCCTTTCCCTGGTGGAATGATATCACTACCTTCAAAGGCCGACCGTTTTTGGAAACTTGGCGGGTTTTTCTACCAGTTTTGGTTTTGGGTGGATCTAAACAATGTTGCCAAAGAAATTGTATTTACGTCCAATTCACGAAAAATAAAGCAACTCTAAAAACAAAGCAAAATAAACAAAGCCAAAAACTGGTGAAGAGGTCACCAAGTTGCGAGTAGTTCGGCCCTTCAAAGGACTAATATCAACACGCCAAAACTAATGAAATAAAACAAATTACAACAAAATTAAAACCAAACCAAAAAACTATAAAGAGGTGACCAAGTTGTAAAAGGTTCGGTGTATAGGCAAAAGGTAGTAGCAAATTGTTGAAAACCAATTTCTTGTTGACGTGCCTCTTTATTACACATCTACACGGTAGTGGAGTTGAGCTAATACATAATTTAAAAAAAAAGGACTGATATCATATCAAAAACCAAAACTGGTAAAAGGGGCCGCCAAGTTCCGAATGGTTTGGCCCTTCAAAGGAGTGATATCAACACACCAAAACATTCGCTAAATTAATCGCACCTACTAATACTTTGGATGTTAAATGAAAAAAATGAACATTGCTACCGAAAGTAGCAATGTTCTAGTTTTCATTCAACCTTCGAACTATTAAGCGGTGCGAATGTTTTAGTGTGTTGATATCACTCCTTTGAAGGGCCGAACCATTCGGAACTTGGCGGTCCCCGTTAGGAAGCAGCCATACCTTCATTAGGAAGCAGCCATACCGTTAATAGCAAGGAGGATTGTTAATGGTTTAATTTAGGTTAATTAGCCAAAGTTCCTGATATATCAGTATTGGCGTATCGGTATCAGATCGGTAACAAAACATGTGCAATATATCATCCGACCTTTATTATTATTAAATAATCAAAGGTTATCATTAAGTAATAACATTGTCCATTCGGCCATTAGCACTAATTAATTAAGAACATGAATCACTACTACGACAGTATTTGTCTTCAACACTTTTAGCTTAAGTGCACAACAGTAGCCTAGTGCACTTGACTAGAAGCCAGCCTTGAGTTATCCAGATTACTCCTTTATACGTCAATAGACCTGGACTGGCTCTGGAACCTTCCATCCACCTGTTCCCACCTGACAGCACTTTTCATGTAGGTCAGCACCAGTTCAGACCAGTCCCACTCTGCCTGGCTCGAACCAGTAGGGATCAGAGGCCCAGAGTCAATGGGAATTCACCCCTTCACTAAACATAAATACGAGCTTCCCTCAGAACTGACAGTGACTTGGATTACAATAATTCTATGCAGTGGGGCTGCCAGTCTCTGGGCTCCCCAGACCCATGAACATCAATTGCAGAAGTTTTAAGTTGTGATATATACAATATTAGTTAGGACCAAGAATAGTCAGTGCAGTTGTTGTGATATTAGAGTATAGGCCTAACACTGGCAAGGACGCACTTGCATTACTAGAGTATGGAGCCCCTGCCCCTTTAACGTTAAAGAGTACCTTAATTGCGAATTTAAGAGGGAGAATATAAACTCACTAACAGTAACCGATTTGGCTTTAATAAATTTACGTTCGTTACCCAAGATAAATCTGTGTTCTCCCGTACTTGCATGCCAATTGTGTGATCTTGTTTAGTTGCTGCGGTTAGTTGTTCATCTGACAAGTGTAGAGTGTAGAACTCTACATACAATAAATCATCACTAAATTCAACAAGGAGGATTTACGATAGATTTACTTCAATGTCGGACAATAGTTTGAGGACATCAGTTATAATGAGTTCATCCATCCATTCAGCCAACCCACCAGTGAAATTCGTGTTTCCTGACGGAGCAATAAATATGAAATGAAACTATTTGTTTTAATTCACAAGAAAAGACTCAATCATGGCTATGGATGACACTATAAACAGGCTTCCTGTGACCTTCTGGAGTGTGATTTAGCATACTTAAAGATGTTGTTGTGGGCCTCTTTGGATATTTTGCCTGATTGGCTTCCGTAATTACTCCTTGCTTATCTTGTAAAGGTGTTAACTTTATTTCTGAGATTAGTGTATTCGGCAAAATTGCTAAGAGTCTGTATCCTGACCCTTGTCTAGTCCCTTCGTTTCTTTTTCATAGCAGTGGAAACAGCTGGAAAAAATCAGGATTTTCAAAAATTATACTTTACAGTCAAAGCTGCCAATCAAACTTTTATTGAGTTCATAATCCACCCGTTTAAAGTCAAGCTTACTTGTGAGACTTTCTTTGATAGCAATGAGTACCTAGGTTGAAAACCATAGAAATATGATCACTTAGCTGTAGTGGGAAAGTTGTAAGATTTCACTGACAGGATGGTCAGACTCGGTGATAATCAGATACAGGAGAGACGGCTCCTGAACAACCATGTACCTCGTGAAAAAGTCAACATGCTATTAAAGAGTGTGTTTTTTGGAGTAAGGTGATAAACATCTCCAGCAAAATCAGAGGGAAGGGTGATTTTGTTAGGCCAGCAGATGTCCGTAAAGTTAAAGTCACCAAGCAAAATAACAGGATTGTTCTTATTGTTAGCCAGTAGTCTGCCTAAGAAGGCTTTCAACTCCAAGTATGAGTTGTCACTCGGATGAGTACGAGTTGCCACTCAGTGTGTTATATTTTTGTTTCATCCAAGTAAAGGTATCTGGACCACCTAAATACTAAATGGAGAGAAAACACTAGAATGTTAATAAAGGATCACGCAAGCACACCTGCACTTCGGGTACGTGGTTTGTATTTGCTCACAATATAGATAGTTTTAAAAACCGTACAAAACTTACATTAAGATTTTGTGCACTAGATGTAGTAAATTAAGATTACACAGATATGACAGTAAAAAAACCCAACCTTTATTGTGTAGTTCTTCATAAATTTGTTACAGTGAAATTGGTGATACTTTAGAACAACGTGGTGTGGTTTTGTGAATTATTAACAGAGAAGACTTGAATTAAATTTTGCTCTATATATTCAGCCGAATTCTTTGCCTTGTAAATTGGCTTATCTTGCGTTTTTTAAACGCCTTCTTCCTTCATTGGCCTTTATAGGCTGGAAAGCCGTATGACCAACGGAAATAGGTTTTCTGTGTGTATTTTTTATTCGTAAAGTCGAGTTGCTTTTGTGTGAAGTATTTGCATGTTACTGATATTGTGTCTATGATAACCCTTTACAGGCTTTTAATAAATTGAGCTAACTGCGTTGACAAATCCCAACAAAACACATACACACAGAACACTTGGCTTTAAAATATTGCAAAACAGAAGAGTTAACAAGCATTATAATCTTTGCATCAACACTGGAGTCTGAAGTCAAATTGCTTGCAAACCATATTTTGTGCATTTTATTTATTTGCTGCCTATGTCATATGGACACTAGGTAGCATTGGTTGAGTGGCTTTGTTGCACCTAATGAGAATGCTTGAAACAATTCGTACCCCAGGAACTGCTTGACCACTTTCTACCATTTTTAGTGAAGCACAATCTGTACAAATTGGCTACTACCAGCTTTGTAAAATAAATATTTTGAGCATTGTATACAAAATTCTAACCAAGAAGAAACCAAACATTTTGTCGATTTCAGTTCAGTTCCAGAATTCCGAAGAGATCTGAAGAATTTTAATAAATTTTTGTGTGAGTATATACCAGTGCATAGAGGGCATGTATGCCAAATTTAGTTTAAAAACATGAAAAAGTGACAGACATAGTCCGCATTCAAACTTTTGTTTTACCGTGTGACACTGCAAACCTTACAGTAACCTGCAAGCACAGTTACTAATAAACACAAACAAAGGAATTAAATTTGAGTTTTTCATTAGTACATTAGAGTTCATAAGGTAATATTTCAACTCACCTCAGTAGCAGTCAGTACTCGGTATTGACTTCAACGGTCAATAAAACAACGCAATGCTTAATGGCTTTTATGTTCTGTATGAATGATCATATGTTGCTAGCATACCAGGTTATTCCCCACATATAACTTCCAAAAATCAATGTCATGGATTTTAACAACTAAGGTTGTATATCATCCAATGAAAATAGCACACCAAGTCTCTTGCCACCGTGCACAACGTTTCATGTACTACAGTAAATAATTTATGTTCCAATATTGACTGAGCATATTGGAGTTAGACTCATAATTTTAATGAACGAGAAAATGTATCCGTTTACTATTACAAAAATTATGACGTTGCTTGGCTTGCTGAAATAACATGACGGAACGCCAAATCGGCTCGATAAGGTACCAGGCCATGCCAGGTAATGTCCTATAGTGTAGGACTTCGATCTATGATCTCAAAAATCGATGGTACAATTCCCGCTCAGGGAGTCTGACGATTCAGTTCAAAGGCAACGGAAATAAATTTAAATCTGTATTTATGGCTTGCTGAAAGATGCCAAACAATATTCATGCTGCAGCATAGTAAAGGCATCCTAACAAATAATTTAGTTCATGGTAATCATGTAAACACTCTAGTACGTTGCTGGCAAGAATGATGAAAACAATTTATTTAAAATTTCAGCAAATTCATAAAAAAAATAATTAACCCAAGTAAATAATTTGACTTCATTTTTTTTAGGAATATCACGATGTTCCTAAAAAGTAGAAACATTGCTATGCTCCTGGGTCTGTTGTCAATTGGGTACATTTTAATCTAGATGAATATTTGTCTATGGGGGGGGGGATTGAGGCTTAATGGCGCGTCGACAACTTGGTCTATGGAACAATATGTGTTATCATCAGTGTGCTTAAGATATTCGATACACAGCTTCAGACACTAAACATAAAAATATTTGCGATCACAAGTTTAACAACTAAATGTGTGTGGTTTTAGCCCTGAATCACGGACATGGACGTAGGGTTATGAGAAACATGGAAACAAAAGCACCAGACCTTACACTCCATTCCTTATGCTACTCCTAAAGTTAGACGATACAATATACCCAAACCACTGCAAATAATTGATTTAATAGTTGACTAAATATAAAGTTGGTGTTGCTGTTTGTCAGTTAAAACACAATAACGTTCGAAATTTCGTTCTAATTTGGTTGAAATTCATAACAAAGTAGCTTTTGTGCATGAAGGAAACAAGATCGAATGTGAACTCTCAGCTTAAAATATTTTCGGAGAAATTCTGGCTTTTCCTCCATTATTTTACTCGATTTTTTTACTAGCAGTGGCAGTGACAGCGGCAGTAATGGTAGCCCGATCGAAAAGGCTGATGGTATAGGGATGCATCAACGAGCCACACTTGCTGCTAGTAATGCAGCCTCCCTCCGAAAACTACAAGGTAACTAGCCTCCCTATGATGCATCAACACCCGTAAAAACCACAATGGAAAAGTAATGTATTGTAGTTCTCCCTCGGCTGAGTGATTGTGATCTGCAATCGAATTCTATTACATACCTAGAAGTAAATTAGGCAAAAAAAAGCAACGAAGTTGTTGGACTGAGCAGTAATAATTTCCTTATTAATTTATCGTTTACGTTCTTACATTCATTGATCGAAATGGATAAAATTGAGAGCTGATACGA
>JAHWFP010144797.1:0-12267 GCA_023313725.1 Lithobius niger
ACTCAGGTAGACAAAAATCAAGTAGCATTACATGCTGGTACTGCAGAAAACAAGGTCACGTGGCTAGATAATGCCCATTCATGCCAGAATTTTCGGAAAATGCCGACAAACACGCTAGGGTCCCTTTGTCAAACAACACTTCTTCGGAAAACTGTTAAAATCTCCAACTTTGAGTCGTGTGGGAGAAGAATTTGAATTAAAGACTCATGTCATTAATCTTAATATGGAACCTCGTGCTGGCCTTCAGCCTTTAGTACCTTTAACTATGGGAAATGTTGTTTCTACAGCTATCTGGGATTGTGGCTCGTGTTATTCTTTAGTGGACTCTAAATTTATTGAAACTGTTGCTAAACCAGATGACATTAAGCCCCTGCCCTTACGTTTGCTTACTGCTAACGGTGATATTATTCAGACTTCTGGGTATATTTCTTTGAAAATTGAGTTGCCGGGTAAAGCCTTTTGGCACTCTTTTGTTATTTGTGAACAACTTCCTGGTCGCTTTATACTTGGCACTGATCTTATCATGCGTGCTCGTGTAGTCCTTTCCCTGCCAAACTTAACTTGGTGGTATGAGGATTTACCAAGACTTAGGTACAAATTCTTAAGCAGTTTAGTTGATACCCCTATCTGTACCCATGTGTCCACTGAAATTCGCTGGCAAGCTATCCTTGACAGAGCACCTTTAAGTGAAGTTGACAAATATAGTTTTTCCAAAATTTTTGAACGTCATGCCTCGGTTTTCAGAGATGAGCCTGGTTCTTGCACAACTGCTGAAATGCATATTGAGGTCAAGGATAAGCGTCCAATTTATACCAGACCATTTCCTGCTAATCCTTCTAAGTTAAAAAAACTCAATGAAGTTATTCAAACCCTCCTGGCTGAAGGCAGAATTCGTAAATCGAACAGCCCATGTTCTTCCCCCTGTTTCCTTAAACCGAAACCAAATGGGGATTTTCGATTTTTGGTTGATTTTCGCTTGCTGAACTCTAATACTGTGGGGGACGCATACGCACTGCCATCTATCGACTTAATTTTGAGCCAATTAGGGCGTCCCAAGTACATCACAACTATCGACTTGCGTTCGGCATATCACCAGATACCTTTGGATGCTGAGTCAAGCAGATTAGCAGCTTTCTCTGTCCCTGGCGCCCTCTATGAACCACTCTATATGATGTTTGGTCTAGTTAACTCGTCAAAGGTTTTTCAACGTATGATTGATGACTTGATGCGAACCTCCGATTTTATAGGCCTATTCCAATATCAAGATGATCTTATATTAATTTCTGACTGTAAAATTGAGCATGAAAGGAAGCTGGATTTCGTCCTTGGTAGGCTTGCATTTGCTAATTTAACCGTCAACATTGATAAATTTCACTTATGTAGATCAGAGGCTCGAATTTTGGGTTTTATAGTCTCTGAAAAGGGTATTCTGCCAGACCCAGATAAAGTGGACGCTATTTCTAGGATTAAGCCCCCCACTAAGCTTAAGGAGGTGAGATCTTTCCTCGGGATGACAGGTTTTTTTAGAAGGTACATCCGTTCATACAATTTAATTGCCCTTCCTCTTTTTTCTTTGCTAAAATCTGCTAAGAAATTCGAATGGTCCCAGGAATGCCAGATTGCCTTTGTCACACTTAAGGAGAAGCTTGTTACGGCACCCATCCTTGCTCAACCAGATTTTTCAAAGCCTTTTACGATCCGATGCGATAGCTCTGGTTTTGGCCTTGGGGCTATTTTGTCACAAGAGGGTGCTGCTGGTCCAAATGTCATATGTTATGCCAGCCGTCTGCTTCGTGGTAACGAGGTTAAATTTAGCACGGTGGAACGAGAAGCACTTGCCGTGCTGTGGTCAATCGAGTTATTCAGGCCTTACATCGAGTCCAACAAATTCTTGGTGATTAGTGATCATGCCTCACTTGAGTGGTTAAAGAAGGCTAAAGACCCCACTGGCAGGTTATCTCGATGGGCACTTCGTTTGTCATGCTTTGATTTCACCATTAAACTGGTGCATCTAACACTGTAGCTGATTGTTTATCACGTCATGCCCTTACAGTATCTGAGTGTATCTTAGGTAACGATGACACTGATCGATTGAAACTTGCTCAAACAGCTGATCCAGTTTTAAACCTTGTTAGAAGATTTTTGATTGATGGACAAAAATTCCCAACTACTCCCTTGGGTCGTCGCGCTCGACGAGTTTCTTATAACGCGTCTATTGTTAACGATATTCTGGGCCGTACCTTTAGAACATCACTTGGCGAACAACAGTTTTGTGCTCTCATTCCTCCTCCAGAAAGAGCTCGTATTATTGTGGCTGCTCACATGGGTCCAGTTACCGCGCACTTAGGAGTGGCTAAGACTGTTCAGCTAATTCAAAGGCATTCCACATGGTTCGGGATGGTGAGAGATGTGGCATCTTTCATCAGGAAATGTGTTAAGTGTCAAACTTGCAAGGCTAATCCTACAGCTTTTAGAGGTGCTATGGGTGCTGCTCCCATTCCTCAACTTCCAGGCGATACCTATTGCATCGACGTGGCTGGACCTTACACCAGATCCAACAGGGGCAACAAATACCTCCTCATAGTTATGGACACCTTAACCAAGTGGCCAGAAGCCTTTCCTATCAAAGACGCCAGGGCAATAACTATCGCCGAGGTGTTGGTGAAGGAAGTTTTCTCTAGGTATGGGCAGTGCCGTCGCCTCGTCAGCGACAATGGGAAATCCTTCTTGAATGGTGTGATGCGTTGCCTCGCTAAGATGTTTGGCGTTAAACAGACTTTCTTGTCTTTTTACAATCCTCAAGCTAATCAGGCTGAGCGCCTCATTGGTTCAATCAAGAATCTCATTCGTGCTAGATTGGGTACTTCGCAGAAATCCTGGGATCTGGATCTCCCAATGATACTGATGGCCTTACGAGCTTCTGTTTCTCGGACCACGGGATTTAGTCCTTCTCTACTTCACCATGGTCGTGAAATGCGTCTTCCCGGCACTATTGACCCTCAACTGTTGGGTCCCATGGATAAAAAATCATCTCAGTGGGCTGTCAACATGTCTCGACGGCTGAAAAATGCTATCACTTTAGCCAGGGAATCTCTGAAGGATCAACAAGATCAAAACAGAGCTAAGACCGATCAAGGTAAAAGACCCCATTCCTACGAAGTAGGTGATGAGGTTTTAAGGCAGACACACTACTTATCAAGCAAGATAAAGAACTTCTCAAAGGCATTGGCGGCAAAATTCGAGGGACCTTTTGTTGTTCATGAGGTTATTTCTCCCCTTACATACCGCTTGAAAGACCCCATCAAAGGCAAGATGCTTGCTGGGACCTTCCACTTTACCCAACTTAAACCTTTCAATAAATAACTTGTTTTTAGTTGTATTTCTACTACATCTCGTGTTTCATCACTTTGTTTTTTTTTCCCTTTTTATGCTGTCTTTTGTGGTTTTTTTCCCCCATTACTTTTCTCATGGCTTAGTTTATTTGGTTGTTCCCTTATCTTTTTCCTTGGTTTATTTGTTTCTTTTGTCAAAGTCCCATGACTGAGGAAAGTTGCTGTTCCTTGTAATCCAGCTATTTAGGAAGTGGGAACTTGAAAATATGAGTGGGCCGATTTAGCTTGGGTTGAAACCTATGATAACCCGGTGTCCTAAGGTTTCCTACCTAAAAAAATTTGGTTTTTCCATAATAAAAATCAAATTGGTAGTGAGTAGGAATTTGAGAAGGAGATGAAAGTAAAAATTTCTTCTTTCTTTTCAATGCTTCCTTGGTCCTTAGGATGGCACTGTCGAGTAGTAGTCTTCCCTCGCTCGGCTCCCTTCTTTTCATGTTTTCTCGGAGTTTTGTTTACCTCTTTTACTTTTTTTCTTTATTGTTTCTTTTTCCCAGTTAACTTGGTTAAGTTGCTTTGTGTTGGTGTCTTTTTGTACCCGTCATTCATATGTTGGCCTTGTGTTTTTTTGTGATCCATTGATTTTGTTACTGCTTAGGTTAAAGAGCTGGTTTGGCTTAGTTTACTATTTTTTTCTAGTTTTCACTAGATGTTTTTTCCTTGACCCTTTTACCCTATAAGTTTCATTTTGTAAACTCTCCCCACCTTCTGTCTTTTCTCCCCTTGGGAGTTTCGTGTTCCTTAGTCTTGGCTTTCTGATCTTAGAATGGTCGCAGACCGGTTCTTCGTGTGAAAACAAAAGACACTTGAGGGTACCTTATTCCTCCAAAGAATTTGTATATAATTTTTACAGTAATATGTCCTAAGGCTTGGAGATGGGATCTATCTTTTTCACTTGGCCCCTCTTAACCACCTTTTCTGGTATCCTTTTTCTTACTTGTGATTTTTTATTTTTTTGTTTTTTTTTTCATTTTTTTCCCTTGGTTTTTCATCTCTCATATTGTCCTAATCTTCCTTCACACCAAAAATTTGTGATTTAGTTGCTTGGCTTAAACTTGCGCTATTACTTAATTCTACAGGGAAACCTTAACTGCTTTTCAGTTCTGGATTGGTAGTTTAATCTATGTTTGTCTTGTCCATTTTTTCCTTTTTCATATGGAGGCCTTTTGGAGGGTATGCTCTGGATGTGCCTTGCGTTCTGGAATTGGTAAGCAACAAAAATATTTCCCAAACCTTCACTGCTGTGAACTGAAATTTTGAACTAAGATTTTGGGTAGCTTAGCATAAACTGATCTAGAATTGTGTTTTTTTTTTTGCCTTTAGATTTAACAACAATTAACTTCATTAAACTTATTCTTAAGCTCTTCGATATTTATATAAATTAGCCATTCTTAAGCATTAGCTTGGTTTCATGAATTAATAAAAGTGAGGACACTTTTTTTTGGGGTCGAACGGGGCTTATGTCGCATTTTGCGGTTGAAACGCTTCATTTTCAGTCCTCCCTACAGAGTGATTGTTGATCGCTTCATCTCCGGTTTTGCTTACTTACGGTAAGTATCTCATTCGACCTTGGCTTCTTAATTAATAAAAATTCGACCGTATGTCAATTTTTCATCGCCGGAGCTTGAGTTTGTTTTCTTAATATTTCATTTGTACTTGACGGCTTGCGTTATTTTTATTTTTACCTTAAAACCATTGATTCAAAGAAAAACATTGTTTCTCGTCAAACTTATATGTTAATTTTTCTTTCCTGTTAAATACTCCTTCGTTTCCACCAATCGGGATGTTCCCGGTCTGACGTCTTGCCCCGCGTGACGTGTGTTTTTCTTCGTGTCGTCACCATCGGATGACGTGTGTGCGAGCTGCTCCATGTTAGTCTCAAGTCAGTTTGTCCTCCCGTGCTGAAATTACGACGTCTAGCTCGTATGCCGCTATCCATCGCCGCCTAAAACCTCCATTGGACTGCCCGACTCACTATCAGGACTCGTGATGGCAAAGATTCTTCAAAATAAGGTAAAATAAGTTTGCTTATTTCCAGTATTTCGGGGAAAATTATTAGTCGCATGCCGGCCTTGTTGACGCCTCCGGCGTGTTCAATGAAATTGATTCTGCGTTCGGCGATACTGATAAATGTGAAAGACTACCAACTCTATTGCGAGTTGGGCAGTAGCTTGGAGGGGCGTAGGTAACGAAAAATAGTAGATTGAAGCTCTGTGCCTAAAATGACTATTTTCTAACCACGTTTCCCAAATTATGATTTTGCAGTTCCAAGTGTACTTCCCCGTTTAGCCTTTCTCGTAGTGAGGATTCAACATTACGTTTTCAACTAAGCCATATAATCAAGCAACGCAATGACTTTGGCAAGGCTATTGCGCCTAGGAAATAATCCGTCATAACTGGTGTTACCCGTGCTAATCCCACGTGCAGTTCATATTGCGGATGGCTTCGCCGCAACACTCAATCAATTCTGTATAGCAATCAAATTTTCCAGGGTGTTGGACTGGGAGCATCCAACCTGTAGCTTCATGTGTATTTGTTATCCACGAGAATAATAGCTGTAACTTTTGTCCCTAATTATTGTGTAATTCATTTGTCCGCCACTGAATTGTTCATCGTACTGTTTTGGGCAACCCAGCCGACTTTCCTTAAAATAAATGTCTCCCCTACTTTGGAAACTTAAAAACTGAGTTGGTTTTCCTTGACCGTGATTTGGCATGTAAAACTGAGCAGGGTATTTTTATGATTTTCACTAATACGCCACCGCAAAAGGGATAGGTAACGTTGAACTCGGGACCTCTCTGCATTAAAACTAATTCTTGCTCCTCTCCTCAACTAAAACAAAGCGTTACATCATAACACCCCCCCCCCCTCAAACGTGCGGACGTAATTGAGCAAATAAAAAACCCGATATAATGGGGTTTTACTGTCCGTAAGGTGGTTTTTTTCTTGGCCCTCATTAGGACCTCTTAAAAAAAAAAAAAAGGGGAAGTGTACCTTGCTTTATTTATCTCAGAGGCTTAAACATTCTAGTGCGAAAATTTTAAGTTCTGGAGTTATTTTTTTTTTCGATGGGCCTAATTTGATCGATAGGCCTATGTTGTCCCGTCCTTGGTGGTTTTTTTTGATTCCCTGCTCTTTTTTTTGTGCTGGTATCATAGGTCTGGATGACTTGCGCGTTTTCATAGGGTCTGGTAAGTGGTCAAAATTTTTTCTCTTGAGTCTTAAACTCGACGAAGGTTTTCGTGAAATTGACATTAAAAAGGGTTTTTGTTTTTCGGGATCTCGGCTCTGGTGTTTCACGTCTGTTTGTTTCCCCTGTAATTTCATGTACGGAATAGATGGTGGTTTTTTTTGTTGCACCTAACAATTGATTTTTCTTGTTAGTATAAATGTGAAAGGATAAATCGATTCCCCTGGTCATTTTTGATAGTAAAGATTATAGGAGAGTAGGGCGGCTTTAAAGCGACCTAATTAAGCACGGTTATCCCTGATTGTCTTTCCTACTTACCCTTAGTAATTTTCACCTTTTTTTTTTTCCTCTCCCCTTTAGCGGCCCACTATCTTAATTCCTCGTGTTACTGTTGTCTTTTGTTTAAACGTTCATAATAACTTATTGTTTTGAAACACTATGGTTAATTGAGGCTTAAATGTGCAATCGAAGTAGCGCAAAAGTCGTAAAAAGGATTAATTAGTTCTTTTGAAAATTTTGGTTTGGTTCCAAATTAAAGAGTGGTGACTGGAAAAAGGCTTTTTTCCCTTTCATTTTTCGATGAATGGAATTTTGATGTGAACAAGCTTAAATACTGTGATTCTGAATTGTTTGGTTAACGTTTCATAATTCGTAATTTTTTTCTTGTGGTTTCGGTTTTTTTTTTTTTTTTGAAATATTGACATTGGGGTGCAAATTTTTGTCTGTAATAAGTACCAAGTGTGAAAATTAATCAGGATTTTTTTTCCACTGAAAATTATTCTAATCTTTGTTTTTTTTCCCCTGTTTCATGGATTCCAACCTTTCAACAATTGCTGAGGAGGGAAGCGAGCGGCAATCTCTCGACGGTATGGAGGACAACATCGCAATTCAACGGGCTGAAGCCAAGGTCTTTGGACAAGCGGGAGGAGAAGGAAAGGTCAGCTCTTAAGAGCAAGTATGTCAGCAGGGAGGGGAGATCTCTTAAAGCCATAAAACCCGATGACGCGTCTGAAGGATTGGTCCCTCTATCTTGTCACCAGTCTTTCAGAGCAGTCGCCAGCCAACAAACAAACAGCGTGCTCGCGCTTGTTGTTTTTTTTTTTTTTGTGCGTTTGCTACTGCAAGGATGCCTACAAATTGTGCTGTAGCTACTTGCAAAAACGTTAGGACAAAATTGGAGCCAAATTTGATGTTTCATCGGTTTCCAAAAGACGACGCAAGACGACAACGATGGGTAATTAGCTGCAAACGTAAAGACAGTTTCAGTCCAGATTCCAGCTACATTTGTTCCTCTCATTTTCCTACTTCCGCATACGAGAGAGATTTGAAAGCTGAACTGTTGGGTGAACCTCCTAAAAAAAAGCTTAAACTAGATAGCATGCCGACAGAAAATATTCCTAATACAAAATCTGGAGGCGAGCAAGAAAGTCAACGTGCTTCCAGGAAAGAAAGTCGTGTACAAAAAAAAGCTATTGCTAATCTTTTGGACAAAACCACTGCAGTTCATAGTCTTGAAGAAGCCGAAAGTTTATTCAATATAGCTCCAGTACACTTGGTCGAAACTACTGCAACACAAACTGATGTAGCATGGGATAAAGAACACCTTTTACTAACACAACGCATACAGCAGTTAGAAAACGAAAACGCAAGTTTACGCAATAATTTGCAGAGAACGCACGTCTACCTTAGTGGACGGATTACCTTTTTATGCGAAAAAAATCGACAACTGCGTACAGAAATTAAAAGTGCTCAAGATGAAATGAGAAAACTAAAGAAATCGATGCCAAAGCTAGTGGAAGAAAAAACTATAAAACTACTCGATCCAATGTTCACCAAAGGACAGATTAATTTTCTTTTGAAGGGAAAGAAGCGAACTCGTTGGTCGAGTGAAGATATTTCTTCAGCATTGGCTTTGCGTACTGTAAGTAAACGTGCTTATCATTATTTACGCATGAAGCTTCATTTTCCTTTACCCGCACTGTCAACTCTAAAGAAATGGGTTACACATTTTGAATGTGAGCCTGGTTTGCTAAATAACGTCATTCATTTAATGAAAATGAAAGGAAAAGACATGAAGGAAGGAGAACGACTTACCGTTATTTCGTTTGATGAAATGGACATTTCGGAACGTGTTTGTTACGACAAAAAGAACGATGTGGCTATGGGCCCTAATAAAAAGGCTCTTGTGGTTCTTGCTCGTGGTTTAATTGGCAAGTGGAAGCAGCCTATCTACTATGGTTATGACGAAACATTCTCCAAAGAATCACTGTATAATGTGATAGCTGCTTTGGAGCTTGCTGGTTACCCTGTAATTGCATACGTAAGCGATTTGGGTGGTGGAAACAGGGGACTTTGGAAAACACTTGGCATACGAGTTACAAGCAACTTTTTTCAAAATCCGTATGCTACAGATCGCAATGTATATGTGTTTCCAGATGCTCCACACCTTCTTAAATTGCTTCGCAATCACTTTTTGGACAAAGGCTACCATCTCAGTGACGGCAGCTTTGTAGATACTGAACCCATTAAAGAATTGCTAGATATGGACAGAAAGGAGCTGAAACTATGCCCTCGTCTTACTGCAAAACACTTAAGTGTCACAGGAACAGAACGGCAGCGAGTGAAATACGCAGCCCAACTGATGTCTCATTCGGTTGCAAAGGGAATTGAATTTTGCAGCCACGAAGCTAAGAAAACAGCCAAATTTATGAACATGGTGAATTCATGGTTTGATATAATGAATTCCTATACTGAAGAGCACCCAAGCAACCCTGAAAAGAGTGCCTATGGCAAAAACTTATTAAGCCAAAATAAAGTACTTGAAGAAATGCTGAACGAATGCACTTTAATGCGTGCTGGAGAAAACAAGGCACGGTTACCTTTTCAAAATGGGATCATTATATCCATTAATTCTCTCATGCAACTTCGTGAATTTGTTGTAAAGAATTATGGCATCCAATTCATCATGACACACCGGTTAAATCAAGATGTACTGGAAAATTTCTTTTCACAAATGAGAGGTGCTGGTGGCACTTTTGATCACCCAACAAGCCTGGAATTTAAGTACAGACTTCGTTTGCTTTTACTTGGAAAAAATCCTGGAGCCCTCAGCAACTGTGTAAACTCTACTGAACCCCATGACAGAAGTAGTAGAAGCACTGAGGAAATCAGGTCTGCAGATATTGGTGATGACATCTGTTTAACTACAGGACTGTTTGACGAAGTAGTTGTATGTGACGTCAGCAATGAAGTTGACAGTGAAGTAGGCCTACAGCCAGAAGAAGCTGAAGTCCAAGAAGAAATCAGCTACCAAGGAGAAATACAGGATGAAGCTTTAAAATTCTTGGCCGGATACGTAGCTTTTCGCCTGCGAAAATCGTATAGTGAACTTGGGATCCCAACAGCCCAACTTCCTGCAGTAGACCCCAAATTATCGTGGATCCATTGTCTGTCACGTGGCGGGCTATTGGTACCTTCAGCCGAATGGTACGCCATAGTAAAAAGTGCAGAACTGGCGTTTAATTCGTATAATGGAGCCAGCAGTTTCAAGCAAGGCAAAGGGCTGGTTTCAAATTTGGTGAAAATCGTATGCAACAAACATCCAAACGCCAAAGCAGAAGCCGTAACAATATTTGTAAAAACACGCATTTTCATCAGAATGAACTTTATTAACAATGACGTAAAGAAGTTAAGGCAGTTGCGGAACAAAATGTCCAAGTATTTGCACTGAATTGCTGACGTGGTAAGTAAACAAAATGTTTTCGTTTTACTGTAGTTTTCTGAAGAAGGATAGGAGAATCCAACAATTTAGTCCAATTAAAGTTACATATGCAGCAAGGTAATTCTGAGTCAGTCAATTTTGCTTTAAATTATCTCCAATCCTAAAAGACGAGTTAGTATTTATGAACGGGGATGGGCAAGCTGAATCAAAAAGTTCAAAGTGGGGAGGGGGCAGGGGACAGGCAAACAAATTTCGGACCAATGTAATAAAAATTAATTTATGGTTGTGTGGACGTTGAAAATGGAATGTTCCTAGTGACATTGAAGAAGCACAAGTTCATAGCAAAACGATAATTTAATTTTTGGCAGTGCTATTGCTGCATTGGTCACCTAGACAAAATACAAAACAACATGCCTATGAATAATGATAACAACGATGTTTACAAACATAGTGGGAACCCAAACTTTGAAGCCCCTCCCCCGGGTTAATATATATTGACTCGTCCCTAGCACATCAACTTAGGCTACGTTCACCACATGCTGAAAACTAAGGCATTTATTATAGTCAGAGCTGTTCAGCTATAATCCTATCATAACGAACAATAATAACAAAACAGCAATGAACCTGTGACAATGCTCATGGAACATGGTTAAGAAAGTGAACTTTTGATCAGTCTGAATAACGTGTCACTGTTCGCATATGTCGTGTAGATAAGGAAATTTTCTCTAAATAAGAGAACTTTCCTTTCATGGTTGTTATAAGTTTTTGTTTTAAACTGTTAGTCATGGCTTTCTAAGGATAATTTTTGCTTAGATTGCAGTGACAATCGCGTAGTGCAAATTGTGAAAGTTATCCTATAGCATTGCTTCCCAAATTAAAAAAAAAAAGTATCAGAGTAGCCTAACACGAACACATTATTTATGCTGTTTTGCTAATCAACAATTACTATTCCGTAAGCTTCTTTTCTAGAAAATTCAGTAGGTTGTTTAGTTACTGAATTTATTGAACTAGTTTCCATTTAACTTGGTTTGGGCGAAACACATTAGCATATACGTAGTGTCGCATTTTCTCGTATAGCCTACTAGCAATGTTTTCCTTCCCGCTGTCCTTCAACGACGTCATCAGCAGAGGGGGGATTCCAGGCTCTCCCTCTTGCCTGAGGCTACTGGCTGGAGTAGCCGACCTATCCTTCTCCTCCCGCTTGTCCAAAGACCTTGGGCTGAAGCATTGTTAGATTCTCCCACCAGGGGTAACGTAACTAGGCGAACTGCTGCTAGGAACAGCAGATTATTGAATAATGATTTCAATACTTTCGATGATTTAGCTAGCGAAAGAGGTAGACGGTCTACTTCAGATTTATTTGATTGTGATTTTTCAAGTTTGTACGATCCCCCGCCTGTGTTGACCCCTCAGTTGCCAACAATGGGTAACAATGCTGATAATAATTTAGCATCGTCAGATAGCACAAAGACCGCACGGAATAGCATTCTTGGTAACATGAATGTAATTTTTCCCGAGGTTAGGAATTTAATTGATAATTCAAATACTGTTTTTGATGAAGCTGCAAAGAACAAAAATCGAGCGCCGTTTTCTCAGGCCCCCCCTCCCCAAAATATCCCTTCTACTCGTTTAGCTGAGGCTTGTGAAGCTTTGACAAATCTAGATTTCAACAAATTCCCTAACAATCAACCTTCTGCTTCTGCCGCACCCTCGAACCCGGTAAATTGGGACGAAGATGATGTCGTAATTTTGCCTAGACAGGAATATGCACGTCTGATCGAATCTCGCGCACCCTTATTACAGGAGCGATCTCACCTCCGCCAAAGCTTGGTCACCCCCAATAGAGGTCACCCTAATCTCCCAAATGGGTGGGTTCCCAAGGTTTCTCTGCGTAAATTTTCCGGCGAATGTGATGATTATTCCGCTAACGAATTCTTACGTGATTGTAAGATTGTCATGAGAACCCT
>JAHWFP010144798.1:0-11012 GCA_023313725.1 Lithobius niger
GGGGGGCCCGGTGATGGGCCAGTGACCGGAGGACGTAACCGATGCCTCAGCTGACAGTCTCTCATCCCTTTTCCCCGACCCGGGGGAACTGGAAGGTTAGTTGTTACCTACCGAGATCGTAGCTCTATAATGCATCATCTTCCCTAGCTTATTGCAAGTGTTTCAGATGACAGCCCAGATTCCGGGAAGCCCCCGTCAGAACAGGCAAGCAACGTTGAATTCTTTTCCTGTTCTCGAAGATCACGATATGCGTTGCAAACTTTAATTATTTATCATACACGGCGAGATATATAATTGAAGTCGTCTCTCCAGTAAAACTGAAACTATTAATTTATCCGTTTCTATTCAATATATTTCGACCAAACTTGGCCAGATAGTCGATAGCAACTTTTCCAAACTTTACACCAACTTTTATGCAATTCCGTGCAAGAGTAAACATAGGAAGCCACACGTAAATTTGAAAACTGTTCACTTCTTGTTGTTGTTGTTCTTGTTCTGCTTCTTCTTGGCTGACACGGTTTCAGAAAAAACTACTGCACCTACCTAAAATCTGAAACATGATCTGAGCCAGAAATTTTCCTGGGCTTCAACCTTACATGGACCACTTTTTCGATTGGTCCATCCATTCCCGAGTTACGGGACCCTAAACGATCATTTTGATTGTTTTACATTGTTTTAACCATTGTATTTAGAGAATAATGCCACTCACCAAACTCCACATTCATTCTTCGTGCACGTGTTATGTCTTTGCTAAAAAGTTGATTGTTCAACGGTAAAATGAAAGAATTAGTGTTTCAGCTAAACGCATATATTTTTAAACCAAACTAAGCTGCCCTCGAAATTGGCAACTAAAAACGATAGAATTGCGTATTTATTTCGCAGATGCAGGCTTTCAAAGCTGACTTAAAATGTTTCAAACAATCAACAGCATGCAGAAACCTTTGTTGTGCGACGCCATAGCCGTTGTGCCACGGATTACAAAAATGTCAGGTGTGCCGTAAAAAGGGGTTATATGATTGAATTTTCACTTGTTAGTACACGGATAAAAATTGATCATTTTCAATTGAGAAAATTGCATCTGTTAAGGTGCTGTTGTGCTTTACGAATCATATCTTTAAAACGTAAAGCACAGCAGCGCTTAAACAGATGCAATTTTCTCAATTGTACATTTTATCATTTCAATTAAAAATGATCAATTTTTATCCGTGTACATTTTAACAAGTGAAAATTCAATCATATAACCCGTTTTTACGGCACACCTGACGATTCTGTTTGTAATATAATTTGCTTCTAAATGTATTTATTACAAATCGCTCAATGAATCTCCAATTCAATAAGAAAATTCTGTTGCCGAAAACTCATATTTCCTTCTGCGACTTACATTAGGTTAGATTTACTATAGGTCAGCTTGGTGTGTTAGGTTAGCTCATACACATTCGTTAAAAAAAAAGGTGTAAATTCTCTGGTGAAAATCTGGTTACACCAACAAATTCATTACTTAAGCATTCGCAAGACTTTTCTTAATTAACATTAGCATTAACACCAGAGTGTCACCAGATTATTATGCATTTAAATGTTATTTATTCTAGTCCCGTTCAATAAACACAAGCGATGTTTTGAATTGACTGCAGCTATACGGGAACGTTAACACATGAAAAGAAAAAAGGGAAAACATGAAAGACGAGAGGAATATGGAAAGGAGATGAGGAAAAGGGCTAATGAAGTTTTTTATTTGTTTTGGGGTGGAGGTGGGGTGGATGTAACGACCACTTTTACTGGTAAAACAGATTCATTTTTGCTAAGCAGCTAAAGCATTCGTAATGAGTGGGGAAAAGATAAACGAGTCACATGCAGTATAGTTGTTTCCCAAAACCTGCAGTTTGTTAAGTGTTATTGTATCTTTGCTGTAGAAAAGGCAGTAAATATCACTTACCAATCTACCGGTTGTTGTACTGAAGCGCAACAAAGAGCTGGGAAGAATAAAAATCTGGCAAGAAAACGGTTAGGTAGCAAGACCATGACTATGATCTCGCGGGAAAAGGGAGAAACACGAGTACCCAGAGGGAAACTTCTCAGTTGCTGCAGCAACATCGTGTCGTATAGGTATTTGAAAAGAACATATTTACTGCTGAATTTTGACAATAATTCAATGGCTGCAAATTAATACAAACAATTTGATATACTATAAGGACCATAATTATATAAATGAAATTTGTGAGTCTTTCGTTCAGAGGTGTGGGGCGGGGAATTGAAGCTTAATGGCGTATCAACATTACAAAATTGTTAACCAAACTGATAGGGGAACAGTTGCAGAAGAGTAGTCTTGAACTAAGTGACCCAACTTGAAAACAAGGTGGGAAAGAGGAAAGACAAAAGTTTTTGGAGGTGATGGAAGAAGCTGTTGGACATCAGCCGGAAAATAGGGGGGGGGGGAGTTGAGGCTTAATGGCACGTCGACAGCTAGGTCATTAACGCCAACTTTTTCTCCCTTCATGTAATAGAGTTAAAACAAACAACTTTAAAAAGTCGAAGCGTAATTTATGTAAAGATGACAAATCAAGACCTACCCGAATGGGTTAACAGCATAACCAACATCTTCACACAAATTAAAATAAAACGAGATGAACAGAAAACCAAAATGCTAGGCATTTTACAAACTTTGGCATCAAAACTGAGTGGAGAGTAAATGAATCAAAACTTATTTTTTTAAATTTCAAATTGGAAAGACTTTTTTTTTTGCCTTTTTATCACTTGCCCAAAAAGGCAATCAAAGGCAATTTAGCAAAACTATTACATAATTATGACGAACCGTGCAGGTATGGGTACTATTGGGGCGATATGGCTGCACTATAACATTTTTTAAACAGTAAATTGCTTTTGAATCTTTACCAAGACGCCTAAAGCTTGAAGCTTGTTGCGTTTATTAATTATGACTTCACCTGAAACATTTGAACTTAAAAAAAAGTTTTCCTACAAAAAATTGCAACAGCATAAATTGGGTCCAGACTGGAAAGTCCAATTCTGATTTCTGAACCGCAAAAAAGTGCGTCCTCAAAAGAAAAGATTTCATTAGTTCGTTGTAGCCATGACGCGCTATACTGCCATAGTCCAACAATAGGAGGTAGCTAGTGCAAAAGTAAGTAACCCAAAACCTGGTAAACACAGCTGCATACAGACGTAAGTGCAGCACCTTACGCTTTGCAGTGGGAGTAAGAGCGAAACTATTTATGAAAAATAGCGACATACGGAAGCAAGTTTATGCGCTCGTCTAGTTTCGGTTCAGACTTCAATCTGTTTTAGCTTCTTTTGCGGTGTGGGGGTGTTTTATTTCTGTGGCCGACATCATGCTAGCCCGGGCTCCAAAACCCGTGTAAACATTTCAACCAACTAAAGCGAGATTGTCCCGTGTTTCTTCAATCGCTAATGATGTAAACTTAAAAGTGTGCAAACGTTATTTAGTGAACTAATAAGCAACTACGGACAATTATATTATAATTTGTACACTGAATTCGTAAAAGTCAGGGTGAATACTAAAATAACATGTGAAACCGCCCCACAGCGTCACTGTAAGGGCCTTGCCCGAGTGACATGTCGACGTGGCTAAGTTTCGTTGGCAAGTGAATTATTTACGTCTACATTGTTTACTTAATTATTTCAGAGGCGTTATCCAAGCAAACAAACCCACCAAATATTCCTTAGACGCCCACTACGCCATCTGAATCAGTCTCATCTTTCGATGACTCGACGAGAAGTGAGTATGGATCAGAATCTGAGTGTGATAGTGACATCGACGTAGGTAGGAAAAATCCACGAAAACGGACGATGAATCCACAATTATATGGATCTGCCATTGGGCAACAATCGAATTGAATGTGAGCATGCAAGTGACCGCAAACAATCTGCCATTATTGTTTAAAATGCCCCAATAATGTTGATGATGCTGATGGCAGTCACAACGAAGAGCTTTACAATGTTCCTAACGAACAAAATTCCAACCAGCAGGTAATTCAGCTAATAAAAAAAAACGGAAATGAACAAAAACTCGTCAGAAACATTAAATCGCAATAAAACAAAGTAAACGTAAAAAGAAATGTATAACCAAAATTGTTGCAAAAAGGAACAGTCAACCTGATAAACATAAATAAGATCAGGTCATCATGAAAGAAGGTGCACAATGACTTACAAGTTAAATAATGAACAAAATGTTGAACATGTTATTTGTAAGAAACATGACGTTTGGATATTGACAGATTCGGTCATATGGAGAACTGGATTGGACATCAGCTTCGCGAAGTCGTCAGGAAATTTCTTAATAAAATATTGCTCACTTGAACACTACGCTCATGCTGGCTGTGGCTTCAGCAAATTTTCAGTTGTTACCATATGAATACTGGATCGTTCAAAAGCTGTTGCAGCTGCACGGAATGTCTACGTAAAAAGTCTGCCGAATTTACGGTCATTTGGTAGTTCTTCACCAAGTCGTTTTCGTAAATCGCAGCTGTTGTACATATAGTTAGGGAACTAACAGAATTAAAACTGCATTTTTTGCAGAAAAGCTGAAACTTTGTGGAGTGGTTTCTAGTATCATACGCATTAATTCTGGAAGGGTAGCCACGACCGGAAGTGGCTACATTAGTGTTTATGACGTCATCAACTTCCGGAAAACAGGGATTGTAATAAATTTGAATATCTCCGGACCTACTGGACCGATCTTAATTTTTTTTTTCAGCTAAAGACAAAGTGTAGAATATACTATATCACGTAAGTCATTACGATAACTTGAATGGTTTGGTAACTACAGGCCCGTAAAGAGTGAAATCCGGGAAATATTACTAATTTTAAAGCATTTTTCTGCAATTTAATGGCGAAACGTTTAATATATTAATATTGGCATTCACATAAATGTTTTAGCTTTAAATTTCTTCTTTCAAACGAGCCCTAACTATAGAAGGTGTAGTAATGACCGTAATTGGTGTAGTAATGACCGTAATAATTACATGGAACCAACCCACTACTTTCTGGAAACTAAAATGCTTAATTAGTTCATGAGTTCATGGTTGACAGGACGACTTTTCTCAGAAAAGGCTCTCTAAAATGAGTTCAACGGCAAATGTTGAAACATTTGGACACCGTGTGGTTTTAACCTAATTTGAGCATGCTGAATCTGAATCTGCCCGGTGTCAAGTCGAATTTCTACTCTTAAGCCCGGAATTCAAGATGGCGTCCAAAATTGGCGACCCAAAAAAAGTTTTTGCTTCTAGTGTGTAAACCGTTCATCCGATTGAAAATAAACCGGTTACCAATTATGCGCAAGTAAAATTTCCTTAAAAAAGGGTTCTATTCATATTTTACGTAAAATTAACCCTTCTGGCCGAAATTCGTCATTTACATTCTACAACAGAGCATATGGGGGGGGGGGGGGATTGAGGCTTAATGGCGCGTCGACAACTTGGTCATTAGCGCCAACCTCAGTCACAGTGCAGTGGTCCGGGTTGCCAATGCACCACACATTACAGAGATGTTATTCAAACCCCTAATCTAAATCTTGTCATACATCTGTACCTCCTGCAAAAATTGAAAAACACCGGACAGGAGGACAGACTTATCGCCCAACTGACGCGCAATGTCATGCGGAAGATGGAACCGACGACGAACACCATCAAGATGGCGACAATCAACAAGTAGGTGCCGGACCGTAAGTGGCCGTCGACACCAAGAACATTCAGGAGGGTCAACCCCCCGCAAAAGGAAACAGTGAGTAAGTCGGGTGTGACCAATTCGCAAACGGGCCAACACAACCTCCTCACGGCGACTGCGGCGACACGCCGAGTGCCATTCCTCGACAGTGCCTTTAATGGCCCGTAACTTATTACCGGCCTGTCTGTCCCACAAGGTTTGCCATAAAGCGTGTAACATCAGACGCAGAGTTGGAAAGGCATCTGAGGGAACAAGGCTGAGATCCCTACCGAGCGGGCCAGAAAGGGCCCCTTTCGCAGCAGAATCAGCTTGTTCATTCCCTGCTATCCCAACATGGCCCGGGGCAACAGTTTTCCGCTGGCCAGGCAAGCGGGAAAGCAAAGCTTGGACACGTTGTGTCAAGGGGTTCCGAGGATTGTAATTCGCCAAGGACTCTAGGGCACTCACGGAATCACTAAAGACAATGAAATGCGTGCCCTGAAGGTCAAGGATCCATTCCACCGCCAAACCAAGAGCCAAAAGCTCCGCAGAGAACACAGAATAGCCTGATGGAAGGCGATGGGCAACCGTAACACCCTTACACACACAAGCACACGCCACGCCAACGTCGGACTTCGACCCATCAGTAAACAGGCGCAGATAACCGGCGTACTGAGAACTCAGCCGCCGGAACTCCTGTAAGTACCTTGCTGGTAGAGTGGAACCCTTCGGGAGGGAAGCCAGAGCAAAAATGAAACTGCCACCTGGGACAAGCCAAGGGGCAACTGGCATTCTCCCAAGCCTCAAGATGCAGGGCATTTCAAAGGCTATCTCCTGACAGGACTGCTGGAGCCTATCGCGGAAATCACCCTTACCCACCCTGCGTCTACCGACTCGCAAGTCTGGCCCAAAAACCATGGACCAAGCAGGACTGGATTGCACAGCACGCAAACGCACAGCATACTGAATGGCAAGCTGTCGCCGACGAATGGCCAAAGGTGGCTCCGAGGCCTCAGCATAGAGGCTGACCACTGGAGAAGTTCGAAAAGCCCCAGTCGCCACACGCAGGCCACTGTGATGCACAGTGTCCAACATCTGGAGAGTCGAATCACTAGCCGAACCATACACCATGCACGCATAATCAAGTTTGCTGCGGACAAGGGCTCTGTAGAGGCGCAACATGGCAGCGCGATCGGCACCCCATGAAGTGCCCGACAGAACCCGCAAGATGTTAAGTGCCCGCAAAGACTTGTCTTTAAGTTGGCGCAAGTGTGGAAGCCAAGATAACCTGGAATCGAACACCAGACCCAGGAAACGTGCCTGTGGGACAACAGGAATCTGCGCCTGCCGCAAGTACAGGCAAGGATCTGGGTGCAGCGTTCGTTGGCGGCAAAAGTGAATGCAAACAGTCTTGTCCGGAGAAAACCGGAAACCATTACTGACCGCCCAGGTCTGGACTTTGTTAATCGCCAGCTGTAGCTGCCGCTCGCAGGTCTGCATGCGAGCTGCTCGAAAGCGCAGGCCGAAGTCATCGACAAACAATGACTGGGGAACAGCAGCTTGCTGAGCAATGGGGTTGATCCCAATAGCAAACAAGATGACACTAAGAACACCTCCTTGAGGCACACCATTCTCCAAGACAAACGGGCGGGAAAGAGCCGCCCCGACACGAACACGAAAAGAACGGCCTGAAAGGTAAGCGGAAAGCAACAGTGGCATCCGTCCCCTCAAGCCACAGTTATAGAGATTACGGAGAATCCCATAACGCCAGGTCGTATCATAAGCCTTCTCCAAGTCAAAGAAAACCTGAACTAGATGTTGACGCAGGCGAAAAGCCTCCCTCACATCCGATTCAAGGGCAACCAGATGATCGATGGTTGACCGAAAACGTCGAAAGCCACACTGGGACGCAGATAAGAATCCGCGTGATTCCAGCACCCAGACCAACCTCTCACTGACCATCCGTTCCATAAGTTTACAGACACAGCTAGTCAGAGCGATTGGGCGATAACTGGAAGGAGCAGTAGGGTCTTTGCCCGGTTTCACAATCGGGATGACCACTGCTGTCCTCCATGCTGCTGAAACAGAGCCTTCTGCCCACACACGGTTGAACATCTCCAGCAAGAACTGCTGGGAGGCAAGAGGCAGATGTTTCAACAGCTGATAGTGAACATCATCAGGCCCTGGGGCGGAGTCATGCGACTTGGACAAAGCGGAAACAAATTCCTGCCTGGTGAACGGTAAATTGTACTCCTCTAGCCCGTCGGAGCGAAAGTCTAGAGGGTGAGCCTCTTCACTACGCTTTATTCTGAGGAAACCAGGATCATAATGCTTATCACTCGAAACCTGTGCAAACGCAGACGCAAGACAGTCGGCGATATCCGGCACAGAAGAGATCACGGTATTCGCCACCTTCAGCTGTGAAACCGGGGAAGGCACGGTCTTCCCCGAGATCTGGCGCACCTTCCGCCACACCTGCTGAGAAGGCGTGGAGCGCGTGATCGACGAAACATAAACTGCCCACGAAGCACGTCTAGCCTCACGGATGACAAACCTGGCACGGGCACGACAGCGCTTAAAGGCTACAAAGTTGTCAGCAGTTGGGCTGACTGTAAACGCACGCAACGCTCGCCGGCGGGCCTGAATGGCCTGCCCGCAAGCAGGTGTCCACCACGGAACAGGAACCCGCCGCGGCTGAGTGGACGTACGCGGGATAGTAGCATGAGCAGCAGCAAGGACCACGTCAGCGAAATGAGTGGAAAGTTCATCCACATCAGAAAAGTCCTCAACCGCACGCTGAAATACAGCAGCCTCAGCAAAAGCTGACCATTCAGCACGTTTAAGCGCCCACCGGGCTGGCCTGGAAGCCACAGAACCCCCTTGTGTTGTGGACAACACAATGGGGAGGTGATCGCTTCCATGCAGATCGGCAGTGACACCCCAAGTGAAGTGAACTGGGATGGCCAGCGAGCAAAAGGCTAAGTCCACTGCTGACCAATTGCCCGTGGCCAGGTTACAGTGTGTCATGGCTCCATCGTTCAGGATGCAAACAGACCCCCTCCGCATCCACTCCTCAAGGATCCTCCCTTTGTTGTCTGTATGAGGTCCTCCCCACTGGACATGGTGGCTGTTAAAGTCGCCCAGCAACAGAAAAGGGGCAGGAAGCTGGCGGACCAGGTCCTCCAGGTCACCAACCCCAAAGACCTCATCCGGTGGCAAATAAAGCGAACAGACAGTAATATCCAAATGGAAAGAAACACGAACTGCTACCGCCTGAAGCCTAGTGTGCAGAGGCACACTGTCATGCGGCTGAGAGTGTTGAACCAGCACTGCAACACCACCATGTGCACGTGGCACAGGGTCAGCATCCAGACGGTAGACAGAATAACCTCGAACAACCGGATTATCTGACGCCTTAAAGCAGGTTTCCTGTAGACAGCAGCACAGAGGTCGCCAATGCGACAAAAGCAGCCGCAGTTCTTCGGCATGGGTCCGATAACTTTGGCAGTTCCACTGAACGATGGCATGCGCAGGCATTAGGGCGGGCTGAAGACAGAATCATTCTCCTTAACTCCTCCTCTGGGCGATCCGAAAACATCCGAATCCTCACCCGAATCAAAAGATGGAGTGAGGTTCAGAACGAAGTTGTCCTCGGAAGGAGGAAAAAGTTCTGGAGAATTGGAACAGGAAATCTCTCCCTGTTCCATGGGCAAAGTAGTATGAAGATGTTGAGGGGACACAACGGAACCCTCAGCAAGCTGGCCGTTCAACGACAGTTTCACTTTCTCTCCTGGTGGCGACGTCCTCACGGGTGGTGATGAGGCCTTACCAGCAGGAGCCTTTTTCTTCAACTTTTTCTGTGGTTCACTCCGGGCAAGCGGAGGCTTAGCTGAAGCCCCATCCTGCTTGGGAACAGTTACAGCAGCAGGAACAGCAGCAGGAGCAGAAGCATTTGCAGGCTGGGCAGATGTCGACGGCAAGGCAGCAACCGGGTCCGAAGGACCCAAAAGATCCTGCAGAGATGGATGTTGCTGGGTCAACAAAGTAATAAGCTTGCCCACCGTCATCGTCAAAGACCTGAGCTCAGAGCGTAAATCTGCCAAATCAGCAGACTCACTAACTGGGCCAGGCGTTGGCGCACTGCACACCTGCGCAAAAGAACGAGTCATTGCCGGTGCCGGTAGCCTGGCTTTCTTTCGGGCCTCCGAGTAGGAAAGCCCGTCCTTCACCTTTAGTTCCTGCACTCGACGTTCCTCAACATAAACACGACAGTCCCGTGAAGAGGCTTGGTGCTGACCAACACAGTCTACGCCCTCATGGGCTGCCTGAGCACAGGAAACACAGGTAGGCCTACCTTTACACGAGCCTCTGGTATGGCCGAAGCGTTGACAGCGGAAACACCGCATCGGATTCGGAACGTAACTCCTGACCTTCAAGCGTAGGTAACCGGCAGTAATATGCTGCGGTGCAACTGGCGTATCAAAGGTCAGGAAAAAGGTGTCAGTTGGCTGGGCACCATTCTCGCCTTTCCGTGTCAAACGCCTCACAGCCGTAACACCCTGTGACTTGAGTTCGTCCAGGATGGCATCATCATTGAGACCCCTCAAATCAAAGCATGTCACGACCCCCTTGCTGTTGTTCAAAGTACGATGCGGCTCGATATGCACTGGGCATGACCCCAGTGCACTCGCTTTCAAAAGCCTCTTCGCCTGACCATCGTCCGCAACTTCCACAAGGTATCCCCCAGCACGGAGCCGAGAGACACTCTTTGGATCAGAACCACAGATCCCTTTCAGAGCTTTGTGAACAGCGAATGGACCGAGTTGTGTAACATCTCGGCCCTCGCCTGTCACCACCAGGAACTTCGGGACTTGGTCCCGACTCTTACTCAAGTCTGGTAACTGGGCACCAGGCCCAACCATCTCTGGTTCCCTCCTTTGGCGCTTGCTAGTGCGGCGAGGAGGGGAAGAATTTTGGGGGGAAGAAATTTTATCGGGGGAGGGGGGGGGGAAGTAGTTGCTATGTAGAGCAAAAAGAAGTCGCGGCGGTGCGCCCCCCCAGAAAAGAAAACACCGCGCGGCACTCGGGTGATGCAGGGCCGGAAGCCGCATATCCAGGGCCCTGCACCAGGAAGCTAACACCGCCGTCTATCTCGGTGAGGTGGCAGCCTAAGCATACCGAGAGGCGAGGCCACCAAGGAAGCCGTACACACCACCTCCGTCGATAACCCAAACAGTTCGGGTCCGTGATGCAGATGGATACAGCACAAGCCACCTCCCCACATCGACGGGACCCGAAAAGTCATAGCCGATTGACCTTAGGCCGGCTCGCCCAGG
>JAHWFP010144799.1:0-15666 GCA_023313725.1 Lithobius niger
TTTTTTTTTTCTACAAACAATTAAAGTCAAGAAAAAGAATAAGGCCTTGAAACGCACCGTCAAAAAGTTGAAGTCTTGTTGCTCTCAACTTCGGAATCGAGTCGAACAACTTGACAGACACACATCTGCGGCTCATCGTCATTCGATCCTCAATGTTGACTGCTCTGGACCCTAGGTCCCGCATCCTGTCTCACAGTCTCCCCTTCTGCAGCCCACTTACAGCTAGTTTCCTACTCTTCCTAGGATTCTGCACAATGTCGCAAGACGCCTGTTCACCCTCGTCATTTTTCGAAGGTTTTAGACCTGTCAGCACACACGGAAGCTTTTCAAGACGACCAAGCTCGGTCCCTCTGTGATGCAGACAAACAGATCTTTTCGGATGACAGTCTTGCACCTCAGCCTGATGGTCAAACCTCCCCCCAACAAACCACCTCCCTGAGATGGTTTGCAATTTGGCATTGCTCTCGCCTGGTCACATCCATTAGCCAATCCTGGTCAAATCCAATAGCCAGGTCTGGTCACGGTGAAGGCATGACATATCGAATACTCTGCTGAGCTTGTTGAGCTGTATTGTGGTTTCGGAAGGTACTGAACGGCTGACGCAACATCACTGCGCACACGCGACGTCAAGTTTGGAGCCAAACTGTCTCTAACAGTGGTGCGTTCTGTTCGCTCTGTTCGGTGCTTTAGGAAGGTACTGTGACTTGGAGTCTCTTCCTTTACCTCCCGAACCTGCTACTATCCCGAAGCCAGTTTTCAACAGACTGTGGGCAACACGTCTGTTACCTGACAACACAATTTCCTTGATTCCCATATGGCTCAACTCTCACACCGATGCGTATTCGCCTGGTTTCTGTCCTATGTGCCTTTACCGTTTTGTTTCACCTGCTCCTGTCCAAACCACTTGCAAAGTCGACTCTTTCTTCGACTTCCGGAGTTTTATCGTTCAACTGCAGCAAATGAAGCAAATGCCCTGCCTTTTTGGCCCTTCTGGTCCACATTCCTTCTGGACCTTCCGCCAGCCGCCATCCAACACTCCACAGCCTTCTCGACAGTAACAACTCTCGCCCCTAACTTTCACCACCATCTTACCGACCATCTTCAACTTTAAACTTTCATCTGTACTCTTCTACACAATCAAGAACACCGTCATCATCCATGGTTCTTCCTCAAGTACATCTGTAATCTTCATGACAAAATTTCTTCCACCTTTGCCTGATCCTGTTTTGTGACGGCAGTCCAACCCTGGACCTTTTCCTACCAACCCTTTGTTGGTAGGCCATCGTCGACGCCTTGTTCTTTGTCAACCTACTTCTCCATAACCCCGTTTACTTTCAACAATGCATTGGTTTGCTATCACACACGTACTGCTCCTGGAGTCTGGCTCATGTGCTGCTTTGAGACTTCTCCACGATCCATTACCCATTGTGGGCTCCGCTCTGCTTCTTCATCTCCACAACTCCCTGTCCACTGGCTCATACCTGTTATCCGGCCATTTTCATTCACCACCATCGCCTACCTCACTTCGCCTGCTCGGGAATCTACTTCTCCACAGCTTCTGCCTTTTTTCCGTCCATCTGTTATAAGCTCTCCACCAGATTCTGAACGAAGCGGTTTCCTTCCTTGGACCATTGCCTGCCTCAGCACTCCTTGGACACTCTTACCGTCCTCCTCGTGGAATTCACCGCTTACCTTTGGACCTGCCTGCACTGCTCACTGACGACTTCCTACGGCTACCTTTCGTTTCTGATGCCTCAATCCGTCTCTTACATTCGATAAGCCTCGCCTACCTACACCTGTTTATCTCAGTTTCATGGTCTTCACTAGCCTTTGACTTTGTGGGGAAGCAAATGCAGAAAATGCAGGGCTCATCTGCTAGGTGACCCGCAGTTGGTGGTCATCACCGTTTGTGACGCGTTCTATGAAATGCTACAATTTAGGTAAGGTATATTTTCGCCGCAACAGAAAGGAAGAATTGCCGGGAATGGCTAAATTTCTTTTCTTTTGCATGGCGAAAATTTACATTACCTGCACCTACCCTACTTCCCTTCTTGAGTCACCAACTGGTTGGCATATTGAGAGGACTAAATATTGAAGGTGCAACTGCACGAAACCACTTGCCTTTATAGAAGGGGAGCACGCATGCACACTTCGGAAATATGAGAGCTGGTTGGCTGGATTTAGTAAATCTCTGGAGGGTAATGAGCATTTGAGGATGAAATGCTGCAATTCAGGTAATGCAAATTTTCGCCATGCAATAGAATTTAGCCGTGCCCGGCAGTTCTCCCTTTTTTTTGTCTTACACAGTTAGCATAGCCAAAGGAGAAGAGTCTGTCGCAGTCGTAAATTGCGCATTCAATAAATACTTTCACTTTCATTTTAAACTGAAGACTTATACAGTACCTTCCTAAAGCACCGAACAGAACGAACCAAACGCACCACTGTTGGTGACAGTTCAGCTCATTTCCTATTATAGCCGTGTTGATTTGGCTTGCTTACGTCAATCATCCTCAGCGATTAGTCTGTTTCCGGCACTGGCATGGAATCACCCACAACCACCTCCCTGAGATGGTTTGCAATTTGGCATTGCTCGCGCCTGGTTACAGCCATTAGCCTAGCCTGGTCCAATCAATTAGCCACGTCTGGTCACGTTAAAGGTATGACATAACGAGTGCTCTGTTGAGCTTGTTGATTTTGCTGAGCTGTGATTGAAGTTTCGGAAGGTACTAAATGGCTGAAGCAACATCATTGCGCATACGCGACGTCAAGTTTGGAGCCAAACTGTCTCTCAGTGTTCGGTCGTTTAGGAAGGTACTGTCTGCTTAAGTCTTTTTAACACCATACACCGAGCAGCCAGTCTGGTTAGTGCTTAACCATTGATGCGCCGTTTTTTTTCGAGTTGATACAAAATAACTATCGCAAATAAGATGTTTTCCACTGGTTCTACAATGATTACGTGACTATTAAGCTCTGTAATTTGTTTCACATGTAGACTCGAATTGTCAAGACGCGCAATTTGCTACAAACGTTCGTCGGCGAAGCGAGAGAAAATGCCACCATTGTTATTTCCTGGCGAATTGGCTCTGGCCAAGACTGAGCTCATGGTCTTCTCGCGTGGCAGCAAGCAAAGTAGGGTTCCAGCCACAATTGTAGTGGATGCCATGGTTGTGGCGCAGTTTTTAGTAGTTAGATACCTGGGTGTCATGTTAGACGACCAGTTAGATTGGTCTCGCCACACCAGTAACCTGCATGTCAAAGTGAGTGCGTGATCTTCTATTTTGAAACGGCTAGCGGGCATGTCTGGAGTGACGAGGGGTGTGCTGATGGCTATGCACAAGTCATTTATTCGTTCGATGGTGGATTACCACTTGCCTTTTCTATCCCCACATCAGCGGCATACACGATCCTTGCAGGTAAAGATCAACAGCTGTTTGAGGCTTGTTCCGGGTTGTCTAGTCTCCACCTCTGTTTCTGCCCTTGGGGTTGAGAGTTGTGACCCTTCTCTGCATGTCAGGGCGAAAGAGCTGCTTCTAGCTCTGTGTATGCGCAATGTTAGTCGTGGGTCTGTTGACCCAGTGGGGCGCATCATTGTGGATTACTTCGGTGTGGGACCAGTTGCGCGGTCTGTCCTGTGGGTACTGGGGCATGGTGCATCCCCACTCCTTCAACTTTCTTCCTATTCGGTATTGGATGTAGCAATGGCCAGTCCTTTCTGCCCATGGCTTTGGCGGCCCTTTTTGTTGTCCGCTTTTGACGGCTGCTCTTCAGTTAGACCTGCATTCTGTGAGATGTACTGTGATGCGTCTTTTCGTCATGCCTCTTGGAGTGGCAGGGTGGGAGTGGCCATCCCGTCCCTGAAGGTCTACAGGAGTTTCAGGCTGGATGCTGTCTCCTCCAGCACCATATGTGAGCTGTGTGCGATTTCGGTCGCTCTGGATATTGCTGAGGATCTTGCTCTCCAGGTGTTTGTGGTTTTTACAGACTATGAGTCTGCATTGGCGGCCTGTTGTCACGCTTGCCCCGCATCACCAACACCCACCCTTGCCAGGCCATCAGCCCTCACATTCCCCTGGCAACCCTCATGCCCCTTAACCCAGCGCAGGAACACTTGACCACACTGAGCTGCTCCACTCAGCTTCTTGCAAATCCAGTAAATTATCGGGAGATAATCGAGAGATAATTTACTCGATTTGCAGGAAGCTGAGTGGAGCAGCTCAGCGTGGTCAAGTTTTCCTGCGCTGGGTTAAGAGGCATGCGGGGTGCCAGGGGAACGTGTGGGCTGATGGCCTGGCAAGGGTGGGTGTTGGAGATGAGCTCGAGCCTTTGCAGGTCTCACAGTTGGTCGTCAGAAGCGATATTGTAGTGGGTTGGTGTATGGATGTGTGGACCACCGAATGGCGTTAGTCGGAGACGGGAAGGGACCTTTTTCGCTTGCAGCCACTCTGTAGCCGGTTATCCATTTTAGATAGGATGCCGTTGTCGTCCTGTAGGTGCTTTTCGCGCTTGCGCACTGGTCACTCTCTTCTTGGGGCTCACCGTCATCGTATGGGTTGGGCTGAGTCCCCGTTTTGCACTGTGTGTGTGAATGACCTAACTCCTGAGCATTTCCTGCTGTTCTGTCCCCTCTTTTGTGTGCAGCGGAGGAGCTTGGCTCCATACCTCTGTCAGCGACCTACTATTGATAGCCTCTTGTCCTTCACTGATGGCTCTGTGTCTCTCAAGTGAGCGTTGGCGGTGGCACGTTCGTTCAAGCATCCAAGATCCGGTTATAGTGTCTCTCTGTCTACCCATCGTTCCCCACCTTTACTCCTTCCCCCTTTCCTTGTTGGGACTAGCCATGTAGATTGTGTTATTGTCTGGATCTTAATGGAGTATGGCATACCGTAGTATAGTGATGTTATTTGCTGCTTATGTGGTGTATGATTTGTATTTTGTGATGATTGTGGAGTTCGTTGTTGTAGTACATCTTTTGGCTAGCTGCAGGTCGCATGGTAACGGACCTCTCTCCTGCATAATAAAATAGTCAAATAGTCAAAGTTGGCCAAAAGTGGAGTCGCAAGTGCAAGTTGTTTGTAGTGCAGCGCAGCCAGTTGATTAGCCAATACTCAAAGGATGTGCATAGCCTTCTGGGTGTGTTCCTTCATAGTACCGGGGGTTGTATTAAGTGACTGAAAGCGGTGGAGGGTTGCAGTAAAGCTACGGGTCGATTTAGTTAGGTAGTTGATGTTATTTGTTATAATTGTTGTTCAAATGTATAGTGTTTAATTGGTGGGGCTGTCGACTAGAATTGGTTCGAGCTCCGGAAATACCCTAAACCCCCCCTCCCCCTGGCCAAAAGTAAGCCCAAACCATATTCCAACTTAGCTTTGGTAAGCTACTTGGGATTGGCTATAGACTTTACAAAGTTCGAATCTCGTACTAAATAGAATAAATTATAATTCAGAATTTTTTATGTAAAAATAATGCTTTCATCAAATTCCATAAAACGTAATTTTAAATATTACCACTCATTATCAGTTTCGCCATCTTGCGGCAAATGTACGTACTAAGCCGAAATCTGTCGCACGGGAGGCATAACAAAGCCATGATGCCGGTAACGGTTTCCACAGTTTTATTAAGAGCCTAGTGGCCCGAAGCCATGCAAATGAATGAATCAATTTATTCAGGGCCGGGGCACAAAGCCAAGCACTCTACTACAGAAACTACAAAACCATTCCACAGTCACACAGTCATACTACTTAACAGTTTAACAGTTCAACAGAAGTGAAACACCCATACCCACATGTAATGCAGGCTGACGACAATACCGCCCAACTACACTACACTACACTACCAACTACAGTACCACCGCAGAGTGGAGGAGAGCACGCCGAGGGAGCCCGAAGCGCAGAAGCGCTGGAGTTAACAACCATTACACCGGACGTCCTAACGTAGGACAGTAACACTATAACAAACTCAACACTGAAACAAAATGTAGAACCAACTCAACAGTGCCACTATTTACAACGATTCAACAGGTTTATCGACTTATTGCCAAACAGGGCCAAATAGGACCAATAGGACCCGAAGCCAGCGCCCAACTATACAAACTAAATGCAAAAGAGAAAATACAGACCCGGTCAAATAACACTATTAGAAGCCTTACAATACGCCGCAATGACCCGGAGGCGACTCAAACACCCTGAGTTGTGCGGAGTGTGGGGAGGGACTCCCAAAGCCCTCACCAAATCACCCTGAAAGTCAAATTTTCCTAGAAAGGTTGCCCTGTGCAGCATGTGCTGCTTGCAAACAAACAGAAAATGCTGAACAGATTCGACCGCATCCCCACACTCACAGATCGGTGACTGGCACCAACCTAAGCAGTTCGTGGGCTCCCACAGCAGAGTGTGCCCCGTATGCAGACGAGAAACCAAGCGAGCGTCGCCATACGACAGTTTACCAAGTACCCCAGGTGCAACAACAGATGGATGAATTCCAAAAAGAGCCCTGCCCTTAACAGCAGACTCCCAGTTCCGTTTCCACTCTGCACGGACAAGTGTTGACACAACAGGTCGCAAGTCACGAGGCGTGACAGGGACCAACACCTCATTCTCCCCCTTAGAAAAACCAGCTCTAGTCAGCTCGTCTGCTACCTCATTCCCGAAAACTCCATAATGACCTGCTACCCAACACAAGGTAACAGCAAGACCCGACTGCCCAGCCCACAACAATTTCCATCGTATCTCATATACCAAAGGATGGCTGACTGTGAACTTCCCAAAACAGCTACGCAAAAACTTTAAACTGGAAGCAGAGTCGGAAACTACCCCGAAACGCGGCAGAGCCAAGTCAATCCCGACATCAAGCGCCGCAGAGATCACCACCAACTCTGCTAAAAACACAAACGGGACCCTCTGCAAGTAACGACTGACATTTAGTCGCAAACTTGGGATAAATACCCCAACACCTCCCTGCCAGATCTCACCATGGAAAGAGGCGTTACAGAATACATCTGCCATCCCTTCTCTAGGCTGGAAGGGAGCCTGCTTCTCAAACAGATCATACACAGTAGTACACGACTCCCACGGACTAGGCACATTAACAACAATTGGGACTGGGAAACTACTCACATTACCCCGTAAAATAATTGCAATTCCCAACCCTGCAGTTCCCAATTCAGCCCGGGCCAGGGGACGCAGAACACAATAATCAGCAAGGATACGCCCCATAAGGTCCGCGCGACCTCTTGCCAAGTTCCGCTGTCAAAGGTTTACCAGCAATTCCTCTGCTCTCAAATGTGCCGGCAGTTCTCCGGCCTCAATCAAGAGAGACTGCACTGATGTTGAAAACAAACAGCCCGTGACCACACAGAGGCACTTATTAAGGGGCACCTGTAGTCCATTACGTGCTTTCTTAGAAGTGGCCACGAAATTACAACCGTGAAAGGTATTAAGAGTTCGTCATTTCCTTGTAATATTCAGTCCTCATTAAAATACATTATTACTACCGTAAGCGTGCGAGGAATCATCATCAACAATACCACCCGAAAAATAGTTCGTGATCGGCAACTTCTGCAATCCAAGTAAAGAAAGCCACCGACGGGGAAATACCAATGGGTGTGCCCACGGATGCGTGCTGTCCTTAACAGCCAGTCCAACCTTAGAGCAGTATAATCACTTCGTTACGGAAGGAGCATATTGATTGATTGATTGATTTGTTTATTAGAGGCCTTGGCCCGTAGCCACGCGCCCCATTACAACAACTAACCACTATAAACAAACCGTTACAAACTTACAACCTTACAAACCCACAATCTAGAACACAGTAGAACCGTACTACAGCATTACAGAGACACTTGTTCATCATGGCGTCACAAGATTAGGGAGGAAGGAAGGAGACAGCTTAATGTAACTTGTGAACACTTAAAGCCTCATACCCGTCGCTCGCACATACCGCACTATCGCCTTAAGTCTACCCAGAGCAGTCCGCCCCTCAGAAGTCGAGAGGAGACGAGACACCAACGGATTTGCCTGCAGGACTGGACCGAGGGCATCCCTCTGTTGTCTGAAGGCGGAGCACACGAGTAGAAAGTGTTCACATGTGAGCTCCACCAGACAGACAGGGCACATGGGGGAGTCCACCCACCCTAAACGGTACTGGTGAGATCGTAAAAGGGAATGCCCCGTGCGCATTCGCGACAAAATCGCCGCGTCAAGTCGTACAAAGGAATCCAAAATAGAGTACCGGCTGCAAACAGGTTGCAGACCATACAAGTTACGCCCAGTAGAAGCAGCACACCACTCATCACACCACTGTTCAAAGAACCAGGCCGCAATCATTGGCCGCCTTGACTTCGGGGACAAAACAAGACCAAGGATGCTCCCCTCTGAGTGCGTAGCCTGTTTTGCCAGGCCATCCGCTTGTTCATTACCAGCAAGACCTGTGTGGCCGCGAACCCACTGCAGAGTTACCACACCACGTTGGAGGGCCGCCCAGAGTTTCTTGCAAATTGTAAGAACCAGAGGGTCGACAAGATCTATCACTACCAGAGCTCGTCGCAGAATAGCAATCGCCGACATGGAATCTGAGTAAACCGATGCCACAGGAAGCGCTAGATCAAGAATCTCATCCAACGCAACAGAGATCGCACACAATTCGCACTCTGTGCTCGACGTAACTGAGACTAGCTTAAAACTTCGGAAGACCTTTAAGGCCGGGACAGAAACACCTACCCCACCTTCCCAGGTCCTCCGGTCAAAGGAAGCATCACAGAACACCTTGCAAGACAGGGCACTATCCTCTCTTTGCACAGATGGTGTGACCAGAGCAGCTAACACTGCTGAACACCAAGCCCACGGACAGAAGGGGCGGACAACAGTAACATTCTGGAGAGAGCACAGTGACATACTCAACAAAATGGTTGCACCTAGTCCTAAGGACCGAAGTGCTGACCGAGCAACAGGAGCCAAACCACAATAGTCCCCAATGACTCTTCCTACTGGATCTCCGCTGCCTCTGCTAATGTTTCGCACACAGAGAACCACAAGCAACTCTCTGGCTCTGTAATGCAGTGGCTGTTCACAACATTCCACCCATAGGGCTTGCACAGGAGTGGACACAAGACAGCCTGAGACTAACCTGAGGCAATCATTCACAGCACATTGCAGAGAACGTATATGACACTGGTAGGGGGACAGGAAAGGCAGATGGTAGTCCAACAATGACCGAATGAACGATCTATAGACTGCCAACAACGAGCCCCTGGTCACACCATCTATTCTCACTAGCTGTTTCAGAACAGCCGTCCGTGCACGAACTCTATCCTTCAGCCAATTGGTGTGAAGTACCCACTCCAAGCGATCATCAAGCCTTACACCAAGATATTTGACAACGTGCGACTGAGTGACCACAGTTGCACCAACACGAATTGAAATGGGAGTCGCCTCCCGCTTAACAGACCGAGAGAAGACCACAAGCTCTGTCTTGGCTGGAGCAAGATACAAGCCTCTCTCTGAAAGCCGCGAAGAGACATCATCCATCGCATCTTGCGCACACTGACAGCAGGAGGTGACATCTCCCGCAAACCACAAAGCAATGTCATCGGCATAGCAGACAACATTTGAGGAGTAACCCATCTCTACCAGCACATCATTAATTGCCACAGCAAATAGGGTTGGGCTCAAGCAACTTCCTTGTGGAAGACCTCGACTGGAGCTCGCCACACCAGACCAAAAGCCATTCACCCTGGTCGAGAACTGCCGCACTCCCAGAAGGGCAGCAATGACTCTTATAAGCTTCGGGCCAACATTCATTTTGGCAAGACAGTATTGAACCCAGTCTACACTAACAGTGTCATATGCAGCTCTTATGTCCAAGAATAAAGCCACGACCACTTGACCATGCAACCATGCTTCGTGGATGCCCGACAGAAAATAGAGTACGACGTCTTGGGCAGTCCTGTTGGGCCTATAGCCAAACTGCATTGGGGCAAGACAATCATGAAACTCCAAGTGCCAGTCTAGGCGCTTAACAACCATCCGCTCAAATACTTTCCGCATGTTGGATAGTAAGGAAATTGGACGATAGTTAATCAAAGAGGACCTAACAGTCCCTGCCTTGTGAACTGGGACTATTACAGTGAACAGCCACGAATCTGGAATGGCGGAGCCATCTAGAATGGCTTGAAACAAGTCCACACATTCACGAACAGCCTCAGGCGTAAGACCTTTAAGTTCCGCGTATCCTATGCGATCGACACCTACAGCACTGCTATCCTTACACTTAGAAAGTGCAGCTGTAAATTCAAGCGTTTCCCACGGTTGATCAGTGGGGGACAGTGATTCTACCACATCCGGGAGACAAGGAGGGGGAGAGCCTGCAGGGAGAGCATACACACTTGCAAATCTTGTATTAAAAGCGTCCGCCATAGCTTTCTCACGCAGCACTACCCCTCCAGAGCCCTCAGGACCATAGACCCACTGCAACGCACTACTAGGTGCATCTTGGTGAAGGATGCGCCATGCTGCACTGAGGGATGGGGATCGTCCAACACGTGCACATGCACGTGCAGGGAACTGCTCCCGTTCTCGGCGAAGAAGATATGCGGATTCACGCGATGTACCTTGATATATATGCCAAAGAAATTCACATGGGCACCGCTTCCAACGGCGAAAAGCCCGCCTCCTGTCACGGACAGCTGTATCACACACAGACGTCCACCACTTCGGGCGCCCCTTGAGCCGCCCTTCCTTCTTGGACACTTGAGGCCTAATATACAGAGAAATCCAGTCCTCAAAGATACCATTCGTTGCAACAGGCCTCTCACGCCGGCTACAACGAGAACTACAATGCCTATTCAGAGGAGATAAGATGATGGGGAAGTGATCACTCCCCCTTAAGTCATCAGAGACCGAGAAATGAAAATACTTTGCCAGACCTGAGGAACACACAAACAGATCAAGGACCGACTCCTGAATAGAGCCATTGTGCCATCTCGTAAATGTCGGAGAGCTATTATGCACGACCTCCAGACCCACAATGTCGACAGCTTGCACTAATCGGCGACCACATGCATCAATACGCACCGAGCCCCAGTCATAATGATGGGCATTGAAATCTCCTGCCACAATAACTGGAGATCGAAACTGACGGAACCAGGATGCCCAGGAGACTACAGAAATGGGTTTCGTGGCATGAATAAACACCAGAGTGATCCATTGCTGCAGCATCCAGACCTGAACAGCACACACATTTAAACCATCCAATTGAACCGCAACTGGGCAGACTATGTACGGGGCTGACCACTTGATAAATATTCCTACTTTGTTGTCTGCCGTGACAAAATCAGCTTGAGCTGTTGCCACACTGCAGTCTGCCATTGAATTAATTTCTTGAACCCCCACAATGTCTGCATATTGTAGCAGCTTTTCTATTTCATGCAGTTTACTTGGCAAGCCCCGTACATTCCAGGACGAAATTGAAAAGGTTCAGGAAGCTGCGGCTGCGAAGTCGAAAATTTGGAGGAGTCACAACACACAAATTGTTACAACAATTCACAGGGACCCTGGACTTACTCTAGCCGTCTCCTTCCTCTACCACAGTACTTCCACTAGCTTCTTGACTACCACAAAAACCAGGAGATGTCTCTACACATAAGCCTAAACCAAGATCAATATCATCACAAACATTTACCATAATTATCTCACTTTCATGTAAAGAATCTACTTGAACACTGTCACCTTCACTCACATTACCAGTTACCAGTTCACTGCGCTGCTCTGTGATCGTGACGTCCTTATCTTTATCTGTACTCACGACAGGCGTTGTATGGGCAATGACGCTATTTCTGTCACAACTCTTACTTCTTTCCCTCACTCGTTTTTTCTTTGGTGGCGGAGGAAACCCTTTTTTGTCATAGCTATGATCCGCAACAGACACATTACCAACATTTGTTACGTTGGCAACACCACGGTTGGAAATCGCTGACTGCTGGGGCTCCTCATGCATGGCACTGGGCCCCGGGTGTGACGCTACTTGAACTGATCCTTGCACCAGCACAGACGCAACTTCTGCAGGGACCTGAGACGCATTATGACTTCCATTCACAGCAACTGCTTTACACTTCTCTGGCAAATCGTTATTACTCACTTTGTTAGCACTCCTACACAACGGAACAGCAGTATCCATAACCACTTCAGACTGCGCTGCCTTCAAGTGACCACAAAGGTTACGGGGGTCCCTGAACTCACCACAGGAGGCACACAGAATGGCACGACACGATTTCCGGAAGTGACCACGTGACTTGCAGCGATGGCAGAGGGGCGCCCGCTCCGCTATAACAACTAGGGCTGGAACTCCTTTAATTGGGAAGACGTCTGGTACATCCAGAATAGTTTTAAATGGTCGAAGCCGAAACTGCACAAGACGCACACCTGTGTTGCACACTGGGACACCCCGTACATGCAGCTTCTCGAACTCATGAGACACAAGCGTACCAAACTCTTGGAAGGCACCTGCAATGTCTTCTGCCGACACCCCTCTAGGGAGCCAGTGGACACGGGCATCCACAACTTGATCATGCAGATCAAAAATCTCAATATCCTGCCCATTGATGACTAGCGTGGCAGACGCAAGTTTCTTCTTAGCAACTGGTGTTGTCAAGACGACTTCGAATGCTCCTCCTGAACGCAAGGAGCCGATCCCTTCTATACACTCTCGACCCACAATCTTCTCTACATGCAGAAATATTTGTGTCAATGAGTACGGCTTGCCCGCCTCAGGACACAGTAGTACTAACGAGTGAGTCATGTCAATCATATGCAGACTCCCTTTGTACAACTTCTGTAACGATGTCAGTTTGCGGGAGCGGTTCTTTTCTGGGGCCTCTCTTTCATCCTCGCTAAGCAAAGATCCACCATCTGCCTCATCACTGTTACACTCCGAACTTGCCACTGCCGACGAAAATAATTTTTTAACAGTTTCCACTACTTCTGTCTTCTCCTTCCCCAGTCCATCACTCTTCTTCTTCAGTTGATGAGATGCTGCAGGTCGGTGTGGGGGCTTACTCTGATGCCTGAGAATTAACGTTGTTGACGGCACAACACCATATTTGTTTACGTCCTCTTCTGACACACCCCTGCGTTTAGCTTCACGCATTACCACACCATACACGTCATCTGAGACAACACCAGTGTTCAAGTCACTAGAGGCTAACACTTTCTTCTTCACCAAGGCTAAAAGCAACTCCTATTCCTATGTAAAGCAACACTAGGCACGCGTTGTATCACGAGGACACGAGTTTGGATGGTAAACGGGAAGAAACGCGTGTTCTTACTACGGCGGCTCGGTGGAACACACAACAACTTTTTTTCTACTTACACAAAATTTTCATGAATCTTGAACTTCGGCATTCCAACGCCAGATAAAGACACACTGCAAGCCATGAGAATATATAGTAAACTGCGCCAACTTGAATCGGTTTCATAAAAATTTTGTGCGTGTAGAAAAATGTTGTTGTGTGTCTCATGAGCCACCGTACTTTGCGATCACACAGCTTAAAAATCGACCAGCAAACAACGAGGGAAAGCTAATTTAGTGAAGGTAAATAGTGTTAGCTAACATTTGCCGTATGAGGCATGTAAAAATACCACGAATTGTTTTGGGAGTTTGCGACAGTACAATGTTTATTCGCCTGCATCCTTGAACTCCACTCTGGGCCGGCTTAAGCTACAGTTACCAGCGTAATGTTGTCTGTGCTGTCGCAGTCCTTGTCAAGCGGTGAACGCGATTTGCACTAGTAATCTTTCTGTGACGTTACGTAGCGACCATTGCGACTGAAGAAGTTATTACCCGCTGGTCAAACATAAATTAACCCGATACGATCATCAGTCAAGAAAACGATAAACAAGATCACATTCTTCAACCCGTGTCTATTACTGGAGCGTTTTCGAAGAAGTTGGTATTGGAAGACAAAAACAACCGGGTGTGGTAGTGAGTTCCGTAGATGTGAAAGACAAAACGTGTGTCAAGTTGTGAGTGCCATATAGGGGAGAACTGCACACTCTTAATAAACAGTGCCTTCCAAGCCAAATTTGGCCTATCTCGTCTTTCTGGTGACAGGTTGGCTCATCGTGCGTGCTATTTGTTACTTACGCCAGCCATCAGTGACTTCCAAATGTACAATCAGAACTCTGCAAACTCAACATAAGGCTCCGAAGATCGGAACTGACGTCACTTTCAGCTGTGATCATTGTGCCCACGAGGGTGCACAAGATAACCGTATATCGACAGACTCCAGATAACAGTGTTTGCTCACTGTAGGTACTATAGGTATTATAGGTACCAAACTGTCTCAAACAGGATGTGTTTACCTTGGTTATTTTGAAAGGGCTCGTAGTTGGTAATGCTTTCAGTTTGTGGAATACTTCTGGCGGCATGTCATGTCTCTTGTATACCACTGTCACGAAGCTTTTGGTGTCCACCTTTTAAACATGACGTGAGTGCAAAGTCTCTCGTGACTTGTAGCATCAGGAGCTGATAAATACAACCACGTGTAGGATGTGGGAGTATCCTTGTTGTAACTCTCACTTCTGTATTTCACCGCTTTTCACAAGGTCGTCTGGGAGAGAAGCTGCAGATTTCGTTTTCTGGCCCTTCTAGGCCAGTTGATTTAACAACGGCAAAAATCTTATTTACCGAAACAATGCTAACGGGTATTAAGCCCCACTGACTGCGAACTGACAACATTCTTGGATTATTCGTAGTGCAGGTGATATTTTCCATGTTTCTTTATTAGGTGAAAACAGGAGCGAAATGAAAAGGAATGTCCATGGTAATGTTACCATAATTTCCAGCTTTCGTTCATGGTCGCGACCCCATGCGGTCAAGTTTGGAACGACTGATTGTAACTATTTTTACGGATAAGACACGTTAAAAGTATGCTGTATAGGTTTTAACCTAATAGACAGATGCGGAAAAATACCACTCCGGTAAAGATTCATCCAGCCATGCGGTACCTCGCTTGCAACAGCGTTCGCCCGAGCCTTGCCGAGCGTAAAGCGGCAGCTGATGGCTACTGCAAGCTAAGGCCGAGTGAGGCAGAAATCGCGTGTTTCGCCTCCCGACTCAATGCCACTTCATGCGCGTGCACAGTGACGTAGGAATAGGCCCTGTACCGCAGTGCCCACTATGCGGAGAGGGGGCCTTCAGACCGACACGCAGTACACGCAATCTCTAAAATCCACTTGAAACGAATCCAGCAACGCCACTATGAAGCCCGCGATGGACCACATCTTTAGAGTAGGACGTGGAAAAACGCTACAAATAACTAAACAGAAACTAAATGCAGGTGCAAACGAAAGCCTATTAAAATAAATATGATGAAGAACCTTAGGCCTACTTGAAAGTAAAAACTAAAAAAAAAATTAGAAAGAGGCCAGTAAACTGCAACAGTACGCCACACCAACAGTCAATGAGCCCAAACTTAGCCTAGTGATTATTGCACCCAGATCTTTAAAGAGCATTAACAAAATGGTAAAGTCATTAAAATAAACACTAAATATAAATTTAACAATAAAGTTATATTCACTCTGCCTACTAAAGACCCAAAGCCTGTTCTTAGTTTTAGGGGTACAGTTATAACAAAAAATATAGGCCTAATATTTTGTGACATGGGGTGGGGGGGGGGGG
>JAHWFP010144801.1:0-10693 GCA_023313725.1 Lithobius niger
TTTATCTTCCGTCCATTTATCTTCCAACTAATACGTAAAAAAAAAAAGCCAGCAATAATTTTTAAAATGTTTCGATATTGCAAAGCCCGAGCCCTTCTTTCCACACCCTTTCCGTACTGGACCCCGACATGAAGGCCAGGGCACGGGCTTTAGTTAATTTTTCTCTCGCTGCATCATTTACGACGCAATCGTTGTTCTTTCTCCTTCTTCTGCTCTCCTTTTGTCTCGCTGTTGTTTATCATCGCTCCTAGAGTCATGCGTTTCCCTGAAGAGCAGGCTCGCGACCGACCATTTCCACACTGAAGCACGGTATCGGGGTCAGCTTCTCAATTCCGAGTTTGACCAGTACTTCAGTGAAATTCATGGCTGGTCCTGGACCGAGTCTCGGCCCATTGTGGAAAGGACGAGGCTTCGGCCCGGGCTGGGCCCGAAGTTTTATCCCAGTGTAGAAGGTACGTGAAAAAAAATGATAGCACATTTTCTTTCCACTTGTTTAGTTCAAACATAATTCATGGTCCCTACCAATACGTAATGCCTTACCTACAATAACAATATCCGAGAACAAATTAAACAAGCGGCTACAGCGACTACCTAGTCGCATCAGGTCTTCTGTACAGTTCTGCCACTACCAATGGTGAGGCACACTTCTCTATCACGCATTGCAACAGCTATCTCTATTATATAATATAAAAACAGTAACCATCAGAATTATCCGTTAAAAATGTGGTAGCTTTTAAGCTTAGGCTTAATTGTCAGAGTTTAGGCCTAATTCACAACTTTCATTTCGTAAGTAGCAACTAACGAAGATTTGGATTGTATACAGTAAGCCTGTTTATTTTTGCAACACGGTATGCCTCGATCCGGGCACACAGTTACAGTGTTACAACGTAATGCGCAACGTAGCCTATATAGATCAGTGGTAGTAGGGAAAGGACAGGAGAGACGCGGTTGAGAAAGCCTGCAGCGGCTCGTAGCAACTTGACGTTGCCATGGTAACGTGATTTTAGACCGAATTTTCATTTTTAGGCCTATTTTTTTTAACAGCAGTTTTAGTTTTGTAAGTCGCAGATAGGCCTAATGCAGAACAAGGTCGAGTGGAACGATAGTATTAGGAAAGGTTGGTTATTCCCGACCTCATTATCTTTTTTTCCCGCCAAATGACGTCACTGGAGCTTCTGACTTTATGCGTACTTTTGTGCGCATGTGCGTGAGGTTTTTACGAATTCATTGATTTGCGTTGCGCAATGCATTACGTCTACCTACCATGATGCTAAACAGTATTGTTTTTCTGGGGCCCTTTAAGATATTTACGTCGTTTCTCAAACGGTGGATTAAGAAACAAGTGTTTCCCAGCAGGCTTTAGCCAACAACATTATTAATACGGATAATTAAAATTCCAGCCGAACCATTGTTTAATCAACAGGTGACCTCAACAATCACACCTTTTTTTTTTCTATCACAAAAGTCCTCTCATCGTCGTGTGGTAGTTTGGTATTCGTGCTGAGTTCGTGATCCCTAAAATCAAACAACCTCCCTGAACTTTTCTACCGTACTGGCCTAAAGAATGGGAGGGGGGGGGGCGATCGGAGGAGCCGTATAGATCCATGAAATAACTTTTTATTAGCTATTTTCTAACTTTTTTTTTATGAAGCCATAGATTACATACAGTAAGAAAAATAATTGTCCAGTAAAATGAAGTGGTCATACGTTTTTCAGCAGGGAGATAAGGGGGGGGTACCTAAAATTTACCCCTTCCCAGTTAAAATATTGACTTACGACACTGAACGACGTTGCCAATTGCAAGGAACAACTGGGGGGAGGGGGGTAGTTGGTGGACAGGTAGAACTGAAAAAAGTTAAAAGAAAGGGGTAAAATACTAATGAATGGTATTGTCGAGTGGGTGGGGGTAGAAACAACCGAAGAGAGGAACTTTTGGACTTTGGGAGAGCTAGTAAATGATGTGTAACGTCACGCACCAAACGGGGTGGAAGGCAAAAGATAATCTAGCTGTTAAGACTAATTTGCAACCAATTCGCAACCCCCATCTCCCTCGGCAATGGGGGAGGGGGGGGGGGTTGAAAATTGAAAAAAACGTCTTTATTGTTTCTGTTAAAAAGGGGATAAAATACTTATGTTAAGCCCTGGCATACACTATACGTTTAAAGGGGTTTGGAAAAGAAATTGTGTTTGTAGTAAAATTGTGTGTTGCATTAACGAGATTAAACAATAATAATCGTTTGGCTTCGTAGCGCTTGCACTTAGTGTAAACAACGCAAACAGGATAGGAGTTATATGATGACGAATTAACAACTTTATTAGAAAACCAAATAATAAAAGAACAAAATGCAATGCAACTATGCGTTGATCAAACAAGTCGCTGAAATAACCAAGCATTTTATGGCTAAAACACCGGCCAGTTACGTACTCAATATAGGGATGTTTTTAAAGTCAGCGGCTTGCGAGCCGCTTGGAAGCAAGGCAAGTTTTCCCGTTTTTTAATTCAAGCTGCTTGCCGCTGAGAAACTTTTCCGTCGTTTTTAAAGTCAGCGGCTTGGCAGCTGCTGGCCAGCCAAGTAAGCGAGGATAAAGGGTACTGAGTTCGCTGAGCTTATGCAACCAATATGGGGGCACGATGTGCGCATGCGCCATTGCCGCGAGCAACAATCGGCAACAATCATCATACAAGCGATAAATCTACATGATACGTGCGTAATAAGTACGATATTGATAGCTGCCAGCAGCTCAATTGCTTAGTCTTTACTCTCATCATCTTAAACGCTACTAATAATTGCGATAAAATAGAGAAAAGAGATATAATAACTGATTTTGTTACTGTCGGCCATGTTTGTGCTTAGTAAACTTCAAATAACGTCGTTTTTAATCTAAGCTTGAAAATGGAAAAGCGAAGGAAGCCGAGACGAAGCAAACTCAGCGCTCAGCAAGCAAGCCGCTGACTTTCAAAACATCCCTCATTCCGGTTGGTGGTAGTAGTCTGTTGAACTGGTACCGAAACGGTGTTTGCTGTATAACAACTGCCGACAAACCCATAGACCTACAGCTTGAACTGGCTTGTTCTCGTAAATAATAAACAACCGTAAACATCGAAAAATAGCTGGCGTAGACGTTGCGACCGAAGAAGAACAATTGAGACGGTTCACGCTATATCAGCCGCCGGGATCGTGCACAGAAGCCGTACTTACTCGTTACCATGGTTACCAGTTTGGGCTAGCGCTGGCCGTCCGGCGTCTAGTGCTCATTTTCAGTTATATTGTCGATTGGAATTCGGTAGCTTAATACACACGAACACACTTTTTACGTTCGGAGCGGTCCGACTTACGTTTATAATTAGTATTCATTAGTTTGTTAATCCTGAGTTGCGTCGATTCATCAGATCGAAAACGGCGGCCATGTTGAATCCACAGATCACAAAAATTCGTGACGTCAGCGGGGCTCCTTCATTGAGTGCGTGAGCGCGAGTACGCAAATATGCAAGAATTGTCGGAATAGACCGGTGTGATGCAGAATTTGGTTCGACCGTAAGCCAATTCATTCATGCAACAATGCGACAAGACTTTTTTAAACGAAGCTAAAATGTTTTTGTTTTTACGGCTGCGTTAACACAAATCCATAGGATTTCAATTCGACGATCAAACGTCATTATTTAATTTAGTTACGTCGAAGAAGTCTATTAGCTATAAGGAGGTAACGATGTTTTAATTTGCCATGTTATTTAACTAACTTTTGACACTGAATCGAACGTTGTAAACAGTGGTCGTCTCTATCTGGTACCGTTGCGAAGTTGAAAAAAGCGACGTACAGATGAGCGGATGGACAAAGTCGTTGCAATAGTCTTCTCAGCCGGTACGGCTGTACAGAAGACTAAAACCAACTTCGTTCACCTGAAACTCGTTCCCTGCCTAGTGAAATTAATTCGAACCGAGGCAACTAACCGAACACAATCGCCACCAAACAACTAAGCCTATTTTGGATTCACCTCCACCCACCCCTCCCCAGTACCCTCCGTGGACGTCTGGTAAAATTTAGATAGATCAATTACAACTTCCAATGTAATTACATTTGCTAGCCTACATATAAACAACTTGCGCGTAAGATATTTGTTTCAATTGTAGAAAGTATCTGAGGTAGTGGCGAGGAGGCTGACGAAGGAGGGGGGGGGGGGGGGGGGGGCGGGGGGGAGGGAATTGCTGCCCTTTGCCCTAATATGCCTTGTTTGTCCTTTTTGTAAAAAAAATAATAAATGCCCTACTTTTGTTTTCTGAACCGATAAACGCTGTTGCTGCAGAGAAAGGGCCTAGAGGCCAAAAAAAGGCAAAAGGAAGGCAGGGAACAGGGCAGAAAGGGGCATAAAAGCGTAAAAAAGAGAGACACCTTTAAAAATAGTAAAAAGAAAAGGCTGACGAGCAAAAAAAAAAAAAAAAAAACACTTAAAAAAAAACCACATCGTGCCCTTTAACAAAAATTGCCTCTGCCCTGTCGGTGGTCGGTGCACGCTATTGGTCTGAGGAGAAAGTTGTGGTGGGGAGTAATAGGGTGGGGAAGGTCCAGAGAGAAAGTGTCCGAATACAGTCTGGACATCGACTCGTTCTTTCATGAGACCGTTTTGTCCTTTTTAAATTTTTTTTTAATTTAATTTTTAATTTTTCCATTTTTGGCAAAGTATCGACACTCCTATATTTTGGCGATGAGTCTTCTTGAGACTGACGTTTATGTTGTTTTTTGAAAATATACGTCTTTTTTTTTTTTCCACCGCATCCACCATTCCAATAGCCTCTGTGGCAGTGACAGGTGGGTTTTCATGAGGAGGCTTGTGCTCTTTTCAAAATTCTTATTCAAAAGATGATGAAGACAAATAAGGCAAATACGGCGTCGAAAATAATTTATTAACGCTTTATTTTTTGTTTCGCTGATGCCTAACTTGCCAGATGGGAACTGAAGTGAATATTGCTTTCCCCACTTGTGACAAAACGCATTAGTTTGATGCTCTGAAGACGTAAAGTTCAACGAAATTTATTTAAAAAAAAATATGCACCGTAGTTACTTTTTAAAAGGAATGATATCGCAGAAATATAGTGCTTTAATTAGTTTATTTAACTACGTGATAGTCAGGGACACTGGACGTGCTAGTTATGGCAGAGAATGATGCTGTAACTCAATGGGCCTTGCCTGCTTGACCTTTCTCTCTGTTTGCCTTTCTCTCCAAGCAGCTCACTGTTGCCTTGAATTAAAAAAAAAGGGTTAAAGGGTTAAAGGGTTTAACGAGCGTTAACCACTCCTGGTCATCTACCCGAAGCCCTAAGCCTTGAATTCAATGTATATATTTAACAATCTTGGACAACAATGTAAAAGTATTGTAGATCGAGTCATGAACATTGTAAGCTAGAGGGTTGCCATGCCAACAGTGTGACCATGCTGTTTAACAGCAACAATTGCCTAACCCCCATTCCTTCCATTCCAATCCAACCAAGCCAAGAGTAAGTGCTAATTTCGATTACCTAACTAGAAATTGACCTCCCTATTTTTCCTCCCTTTGCCCCGACTTAAGACATCATCCTCCCAATATTTTCACTATTTATTCACCCCATCACATGCCGTAATTAGGAAGGGTTACATTAAGCAAGCGAGCATACGACATCTTTTAATCCTGAACTAGTAAAACGTTTTTGGCAAACTTCTGTTTAATTACTGTCTCATATATACACTGTTCCACCATGCATAACCCAGCCTAACTCATTTTCATTTCCGCCCGAAAGTAGTCACGTGTCCCTGCATTTATTGAAAACAATGATGGCGAACTCGAGAGGCGGAATGAAAGATGATCTTGGGAGCACTACACTGAGCTTGTCTGGAATTCTTCCTGTTGGCAAGCCTCCAACTAGTTTTTAGTTTGTTGCAACGTCCGTGGGTCTGCTGGCCATGTAGTGCGCTGCGCAACTTGATTGCTGTGATTAACGCTTAGTCTTTGCTAAGTTTGTCTAGCTTCTAAAGGAATCACTCTATATCTACATATACAATTATTGGAAATGTAAGAAACACACCTTTGCACTGCATTTCTAAATTTTTGCCGCTGCTTGATTCATCTCGGGAATATAAAATGTTCCCTGCTTAAAAAAGTTTTATTGTTCTAGGTAGTAAGGTTTAAGATGAACCTTATTGCGGGCAACTAAACTGTTTCAACCTCATTTCGTAAGAGACAGATTAGCCCATTTTTAAGGGGGGAGGGGGAAGCAGGGTCTTTTCCTCACCGTACAGAAACATGATTGCACCGCAACACGCGTTTATCGATTAGCACGATTTTTCTTGTTTTTTTTTTTTATATACAGTATATAACGGTAATGACGGTTTTTTTTTATGTCTGGAATTCGTCTTGCTCAACACAACAGACTTCATTCCTACTTGAAATAAACTTGATTAAACCAATTATAGTGAGAGTCGATTAGTTTTCCCTTGCGAATACAGCGCTCGATATGGCTACTAATTGTTTAACACATGTGAAATTACCCCTCCTAAGAATACAATCCAAACATCCAAATGATTTCTTGGCCGCGGTTCCACGACGCATATGCAACCATAAAACCAGTGATCGCTTGCATTTCTAGCTTTTGATCATTAACTGCGATGGATGGTATGGCGGCGCACACCTCTCAATTAAAGACGAGCCCACTACGATTCTTCTATTGGTTTCATTTTAAACTGTAAGTTTAATTAGAACTCTAGTAAACTGAATCAACATTAAAAATATTCAGCACCGTTTAGCAGTTTTATGATACGGGAGGCCTCCAAATCGTTTAGTCTCGGCGTTTTGCACATTTCATTTATCCCGGCAACTGCAAAGTTGCCACATCGCACAACTGATAAGAATGAAATATCTAGATAGCACAGTCATTGCCCAAAAATAGTTTTATGAATTTGATTCCTCCTCCCCTCCCCTGACAACAAAAAAACAAATGTCATACAGTAGAAGTTGTTTTAAATATTTCTCCTCCCCCCCTCCAATAAAAAGTACTAAGCATTAAAGTCATGAACGATTGTCCGAACAAGTAGCCCAAGTCTATGGTAATTTCGCATGCCGACATGACTATACAAGCGTGTTATCTAGTTCGTACGTGTGCGATCAGTGAGCCGCGTGCTTACGTCAATGATCCGTATAATAATAATAATAGCAAGTTGCCAGTCATTGGTCGGTTGGTGGTGACATCAGCCGCTGACGAAGGCTACATAGTTCCCATTAATTGGTCGCGGTTGGATGACGTCAATCGGCTGAAGAAAAAATAACGAACCTCGTACGTTTGCTGCGAACAAAAATCTTTGATTATTTCTAGCGGAGGATTTCCCCAACGGATTCGACCGATTTTCGAACTTAGACCTAGAAATGTGCCATAGAATGTGTGTGCAAAATTGGACAGAAATCCGATAATTCGTTAAAACGTTATAGCGCGAAAACACAGACCGACAGACACACAGACAGACTCCCAGACAGACAGACAGACAAACCGTTCGCATAAGAGTCTAATCGACTCTAATAACAGTATTTTCTAACTGTAATACTAAGTTCCGAAAAAAAAAAAAACTAGAGCCGCCGTCACTTCCCACTGTCGGCATAATGGTACGGGCCCCGCTTTCTTTGCTGTTTGGATTTTTGGCTAAAAACGATCGGCCTTTGAAAGTAGTGATAACATTCAACCAGGGAAACGCTACCAGGGTAGCTGGGCCAAATCCCCCAGTAAAATTTAAAACTTTGCCTTGTAATTTCTAAACAATAAGAGACAGCTGCTTGGGTTTTGGACCATTGGAATGCTGGTGAAAAAATGGCTACAAAATGATGCAGTCAACCGTCAAAATCGGTCAACGAGAAGTGAAAATATCTTCATTTTGGTTTGTTACCGATCTATCTGGATTTTATCTACCATTTTCGATTTCTACCGATATTGCAAATGCCGGTAAAGAATTACGTGAGGCATTCTGAATCGGTATTAAAGATCAGCCCAGCCTTACAAAATATGCTTTTAGTTGCTTACAGTTAAAAGACATGTGTCAGCTAGAGAGACCGGAATATGATTTTATTCAAGGTCATGGCCCGAGCCTTACGCCGCCGAAAACAATTTTTTCTCGTCTTGCGTTATTGTTGCACTCACGCTTTTAAAGTGGGAAGTAATAGTCATCAGCGAATATTATACACCTAGCATAACATACGCCCAGTGTCTAGCAGTGCCCCACAACACGTTATCTTGACAGCTGCCCCTAAATTTCCTCCAGATGCACACTCAAAAATCTAAGCATATGAAGCGCTGGCAAACAATAAACCAAACCGTGTCAATTTGGCAGATGCAACGACTAATTGGGCAATAGTAAATACGAAAATTATGAATGTAAAAATTTATAGACATAAAATTCCTCCAGCAAAAAAGAGAGCGATGAATATGAGACTTTGTGACCCTTTGTATATTCACAGTCCCATGAAAGTTGTGATTTTTCCACCCAAAACCAAAACTGATATAAGAGAAGCCGCCAAGTTTCCAAAAAGGGTCGGCCTTTGAAAGTAGTGATATCATTCAACGAGGGAAAGGCCGCCAGAGTTAATCCTATTAGCCAAGTTAATCGCACCGAATAGTAGTTTGGACATTAAATGAAAACTTGAGGATTACTACTACGAGTAGCAATGTTCTAGTTTCCATTTAACTTTCCCAGTATTAGTACGTACGAATAACTTGGCTAACTCCGTCTTGTTTAACCCCACCAGACGGCTGATATGTGTCTGTCTGTACTGTAGGTATTGCCAAATGCGTAAACCCATAATAAATTTTAGTAAGAATTAGTTTAAATCATCAAAAGAAAAAAATTGAGACATTAAGTCGGCTTAATTGACCAGCGCCATTTGGACCTAATGACGGTTCTTGTCATGCTCAAAGAGAAACTGTAAATAAAAAAAAAAATGGCTTTTTGTTCCTACATTTGCTGGAGCTGCAGTGTCTGAGAAAATACCTAAAAAAAGGCCTAAAAAATTTTACAGGGCAATAAAAATTCTAAGAAAGGGGCAGAAAAGGTATAAAAGAGACTTAAAAAATAAAAAATTCCCTAGAATGTTCCCTAGAAATTAAAATTCCACTACGACTAAATTAATATGTGGCCTTATACTAAAATTTACCGTTGCCTCTCGTGGGTTGTGCACACTTTTAAGATTTGTGGCACATACTTTCTCTGTGGATGGCGGGATGTAATATCACTATATTTTCCACATTTTAAATCTCATCGTAATCTCTTGCTCTGAAGTGGAATTAGAATGGTGGTGTTGTTCGAATCAAATGGCGTACCTTTGAGTAAATTATTATTCGGACTTAATACTCCTATATTTAAAGCTTTTTCTGTATCTAATGGATGCATAAGACGTCAAAGGGATATATATTAGTAAATTTAAGCTAACGGAAGTTTCCTTTATGGATGTGAATTCTTTGCGTTTTTGAACTGCAGTAAATTTCAATTTTTCTCTTCCAGGTTCGAAGAATGCCTCGACGACGACAGCAACGCTCCTCACTCAGACAAAATGCTTTACAAGTTATAGCAATATCAGCCGTGTTTGTTGGCACAAGGTTCCTACTTATCACTTACATTGATGATACGCCAGCAGAGACAACAAGGACAACGGCTCAGAACAATGAGACCAATCAACGCAAAGCAACAGCAAGTTCGGAAAGTTCCGTCTGCCCAACTTCAAATCCAACCGTCTTTGCCGCAAATGAGTTAAAAACACTAATAAAACAAATGCGGACGTTCCGTAGCGGCCACAAACAAAAACTGTTTCAGAAGTATGAGAAACGACTAGCGGAAATAACCAAAATCTTGGATCCCTTATACGAGCATCACCCACCTATCGCACCTGTCGTTCCTTCGAACAAGCGCAAAGAATTTTGCGTAGAGAAGTTCACCCATTTATCCAATGCCGAAGATCACTACTTCTTAAATGGTAGCTGGGAAAGTGGTAATTGTGGAAACCTGATCCCGATTGAGAAACTCGTGTCCGTCGTCTTGTACTCGGATGAAGTCGGTCACAGTTGTTCTTCGACTGTCACGGCTGTTCTTCTGTCGGAAGCGATCCAGAAAACTCACCCAAACATGAAAGTCTACGTAGCATCCAATGCAGCACGATGCAAAATGTCTCCCATGGAAAATGTGGACATTTCTGAGATTGAAAGCGACTGGAATTACGGTGAGGTGTTTAACAAGCTGCTTCGGCGAGTCAAGACTCCTTACGTTTTAGTTGGTCGACACTTGGACAATTTTTCCTGGCTGGCGCAACTAAGACGGCAAGTGAGTGTACTTGCACAGTTGGAACCCGTGAAAGTGGTTGGTGGATCAATACGAAATGAAACGGGCCACTGGCAAGTAGGGTGTCACCAGACTTCGATGGAGAGTAACGGTTTAGAGTACAAGGATGGATACTACAGTTCTAGAAGAGAGTGTATGTTTTGTGATCATCTTCTTGGACCATTCGTTGCCGAAACAGAGATCCTGCGACGCATTCCCTTTGATGAAGACCTTCCAAGGGCAGTTGTCTTTGATGACTGGTTTTTACAGCTAAAAGGAAAACAACACCTCGTAATGAATTGCCCCGACGCAATGTACTTCTACACTGATCCAGACACAAAGGACAAATCAAGCAACCGAACAACGTGGTTAC
>JAHWFP010144803.1:0-14190 GCA_023313725.1 Lithobius niger
TGGGGTCCATGGCTGGTTCGATTTTTACTGATAAGAAAGACTTGTGTACCAAATTTATGTTTTCTGCAAAATTTCTGCAAAAATTTGTTACTCCACTTAATGATTTCTGCCCAGTGCTCTACAATAATAATTGCTCTGCCAATGCGAATGCTGCAGTAACATCAAAATCGTGTTCAAAAGGCCCTGATCGGTGTTAATACGTACATTTTGAACTGTACAAATTGAAAATTGGTTCATTGGTTCGATCTCTAGGTGAGAGCAAAAGTTCTAACCCCTTTGGCTTTCCGTGTCAAGAATAATGTAGTTACATTAAAACAGCATGCGAAAGTCCCTAGGCCTTGTCCATACCTACGTTTTAAGCTATAGAACTTGAAAATCGGTTCTGTGGTTCGATCTCCAGGCGAGGACAAAGAGTCCCAACAGCAACATTAATGATTTCAGCCCAGTGATCTGCAATAATAATTGCTCTGCCGTCGAGAATACTGCAGTCACATCAAAATCGGGTTCAAAAGGCCCTGGTCGGTGTTAATACCTACATTTTAAGCTACACAAATTGAAAATCGGTTCATTGGTTCGATCTCTAGGTGGGAGCAAAAGTTTTAGCCCATTTGGCTGTCCGTGTCAAGAATATTGTAATTACGTTAAAATAGCCTGCGAAAGGCCCTAGGCCTTGTCCAGACCTACGTTTTAAGCTATAGAACTTGAAAATCGGTTCAGTGGTTCGGTCTCCAGGTGAGAGCAAAGAGTCCCAACAACAACAACAAGAAATGGCCATGCTGTGGACGCCGAACGGTTTGATTGTTGTCATTAAAATTTGTAATGTGGTGAAATAGTTACGACACGACCCCAAATACCGAATTTCGTTGGTCTATGTCAATTCTGGACGAGACTATAGGAGTTCAAAGTTTGACGTTTAACATGGAAGTTCACGCTGAGGCTTACATAAGGACCGCTACCGCCGTCCTTGATACATTGTACAGCGCCTGTGAAGCACATTAATTTGTCCGCCGTCTTTTAATATTTTCGTCTCAAATTTAGTATACAAGCTTTGTTGGGCTTGGTGAACACGTGTCTTTTATCATTTTCCGATTTGTCACTTCGGAGATCTGGACTTGAGCTGGAATCGTGAGTTTCATTTTTTGGCTTAAGCGATGGCGATGGCGATGGTAGTGGACTTCTTTGGACACGTTTATACAATGGTCTCTACAGACTAAACCATTTGTCGTAGAAGGCTGGTTCTTAGCTCATTTGAAAGATCTACTTCCGGGGATGTGCCCTTTATAGAAATAGAAATTTCAATTGGTCGGTCCGTTCCCGAGTTACGGAGCCCTGAACGATCAGTTTTATTGTTATACATTGTTTTTAACATTGTTTCTATGCAACAATGGCAATCAGCAAACGCCAAACAGAAAGCGTAAGCAAATGCTAACAATGTTGGTGAGTCAACAATTTACCCGCGCGTAAAGAGAAAGCTTTATCGTTATTACTAATCGATTTATATCGATTTTATCGATTTTATCGTCATTCTTCCGTGTTAAAGCTAAAGTGCCCGTTGCCCACTTGGCTTGCCGTCCTATTACAAATTACAAACAAAAACGTCAAATGTGCCGTAAAAAAGGCGTTATATGATTGAATTTTCACTTGTTAAAGTGTACACGGATAAAAATTGATCACTTTCAATTGAAATAATAAAATGTACAGTTGAGAAAATTGCATCTGTTTAAGTGCTGTTGTGCTTTACGTTTTAAATATATGATTCGTAAAGCGCAACAGCACTTAAACAGATGCAATTTTCTCAATTGTACATTTTATTATTATTGAAAGTGACCAATTTTTATCCGTGTACATTTTAACAAGTGAAAATTTAATCATGTAACCCCTTTTTTACGGCACACCTGACGTTTTTGTTTGTAATCCGTGTACCTTTTTTACGGATATGGCGTCGCGCAACAAAGGTTTATGCATGCTGTCGATTGTTGCTGGCCACTTTGAAACAATTCAAGTCAGCTTTGGAAACCTGAATCTGCGAAATAAATACGCAATTCTATCGTTTTTAGCTGCCAATTTCGAGGCCGATCGAAATTAACAAGGCAGCTTAGTTTGGTTTAAAAATATATGCGTTTAGCTGAAACACTAAATCTTTCGAACATATTTATTGGGAGCCGTGGCCCTGAGCCATACGCTCCTCCTACACTATGTACACATTACAGCCCACAAATCACTACAACTCTACAGCACTGCAATTAACTCTATGCACTACCCTCTATACACTACACCAAACTATACTACATCCAATATCCTACGTCGTCTGCTCTGCACCTAGTCTTCCCGCACACGCTGCATGCACCAATTGCCGCTGAACACTGAGTACCTCTGTCATCCTATCCTCCGCCGCACTGCTGCTCACCAAGAGGCATCGCTACACCAACAACACTTCACAGCATCACTGCACTATCCTTCGCAATACTCTCCACTTCCCTCGCGCACTGCTCACCTTTACCCTTCACCCCACTCCACAGCACCACTCCTCGCAGTTAGCTCCTCTTTCTCTGCGCACTGTTCACCACCACACCATCGCTCACACTTAAGGGGCACAACTCTTTTCAGCAGCGGCACCTCCACTGTGTACAAGGTATCCAATCCACTTTCTCTTTCCCAAAGAGAGAAAGTTCCAGCGGGCTCGCTGACAGCTGTTCACGTCGCACCTCCGCAAGAATAACCAACAAACCGGGGACAGGAGACAGGGGACAGGAGTGCGTCTACCCTCTCATACACTGATTTTAGAATTTCGACAAAACTTTACCACAGCCTGCAACCTCATATTTGAATCTCTGCCACCAGACAATGACAGCAGGTCATGAACAGTGGACGAACCGTGCACCCAGGGAGCCAACAGCACTCGGGACCTGGCGTACTTTTTGCAATGCAAGAGAACATGTCCAGGGGTCTCTTCCACAAGGCATACCGTGCAAGTCGGTGCACCGACCCACCCAAATTTGAATTGATGCGCACGCTAAAGAGAGTGCCCAGTCCTCAGCCTGGACAGCACCTTCGCATCCCTAAAGGACATCTTATCCAGCCTGGATTTCCCCGCACACAGCGGATGCAGGGCGTAGAACCCCCTGGCTACATCTGCCGCATCCCATCTCTTCTGCCACTCCACAGAAGCCCACCGTTTGACTATACCGCGACGCATCCGTGCTGAAAGCGTTGGAACAACAGGCATGCACCTTCCCTCTCTCGCGTCACGTGCAAGTCCATCTGCTTGCTCATTTCCTGGAAAACCACTGTGGCCTCGGACCCACCGTAATTCCACGCAACTATTCCGCGATGCCGTCCAGAGTTTCCAGAGTATTGTATATATTAGTGGGTCTTGCACTTCCAAATTCTCACACGACCTCTGTAACAGTCTGACTCTCGCCAACGAGTCAGTGTGGATCGTGAACGATGGTAATTCTAAGGATACAGCAACATCAAGCGCTACCGAGATAGCGAGCAATTCGCAGAGCAGGCTCGATGTCACTGCAGCTACGGAGCGCTGCACAGTTACCTTCAACGACGGAATCGCAATTCCAATCCCACCAGCTAGCTCACCAGCATGATAGGAAGCATCACAGTAAACCCCACACTCCGTGTTGTTGGGTTGAAAGACCTGAGCCAGATCTGGACACCAACTCCACGGACTGAGAGACCACACACTAGCAACTGGGAGAGCACAGCCAGTAACCTGCTGGAGTTGAGTTACACCACCGCCAGCTTCACCAAGAATGCTCCTCGTCTTTTCACTTAATTTCCTATAGTCCCCTAAAATCTCGCTTACAGGGTCATTCTGACCCGACTCAGATTGCGTAGGCAAAGTGCTATCAGAAGTTCCTTGGCTCTATATTCAACCGGTGGCTCATTGCACTCCACCCAGAGAGCTTGAACTGGGGTGGACTCAATGCAACCGGAGACCACCCGTAAGCATTCATTCGCTGCAATTGCAGAGTTTGCAGATGCCGTTTGGAAATTGCCAAAAACGGAAGATGGTAATCCATCACCGATCGTACAAAGGTCCTGAACGCTGCTAGAAGAGCCCCTCTTGTCACATGCTTACCACCACACAGTGCCCGCAAAACAGCAGTCCGTGCCAGCAGCTTTTCTTTCACATGTGAGACATCTCGCGACCAGCCCAAAGATGCCTCAAGGACGACACCTAAATACTTAACATGAGATTTTGGACTTACCACCTGATCTCCTACCTGAGGCCGCGCCTGCTCCAGAGCTACCCGCGTATATCTAGTGAACACAACCACTTCAGTCTTGGCAGGAGCCAAGAGAAGACCACGCAATCCAAGCAGATGCTGAATATCCTCGAGAGTCTTCTGAGCCTGCACAGACAGCAGCTCGAGAACATCCCCAACAAACCACACAGCCACATCATCAGCATAACAGACGATGTTTGCTGAGACACCAATCTCCACCAACACTTCATTTATGGCTACCGCAAATAGCGCCGGACTCAGGCAACGACCCTGAGGGAGACCCCTGTCGGTAGTTGCCTCTGCCGACCAGCTGCCATTCACTCTAGTCGCAAAAACCCAGGGACCTAAGAGTGCCACTATGATATCAACTAGCCGTTCCCCTACACCCATTTTGACTAAAGCCGCCTTGACCCATGCTATGGACACTGTGTCATAGGCAGCTTTAATATCTAAGAAAACTGCCATAACGACTTTGCCTTGCGCCCATGCTTCCGAATGCTGGAGAGCAGGAAAAGTACTGCATCCTGCGCACTGCGATTTGGGCGATATCCAAACTGCACATTTGCTAGGCACTCGTAGTATTCAATGCGCCAGCTCAACCTCCTGATTACCATTCGTTCATAAATTTTCCTAACACACGACAACAGAGCGATTGGTCGGTAGTTTTCAAGATTCGATCTGATGCTGCCTGATTTATGAACTGGGACTAAGATGGTAAACAACCAAGCTGGTGGAATAGGCTCACCACCGAGTACTCGCTGAAACAGAGTCAAGAGCGCCTGCTGCTCACATGCTGTCTTCAGACGTATAACGTCGTAACTCACTCCATCAATTACCAGACGCACTGTTAACTTTGCAGCACGACAGCGACGCTCTGAATTCCGAGAAGTCCCAGGGAATATCTCCAACCTGGGACAAGACGCCGGCATCAGGCTCAGGAGGTGCAACTCCCTCTGCCAAGCTGTACACACTCGCAAATCGTGCGTTGAAGGCATTAGCCATTTATGCCCCTCGCAAAACCTCACGCTTTTCCATATTTGCCGCGGCACTGTAACCCCACGTCTCCATTACTTTACTCGCATTGCGCTCCAGTGCTTTCCATGCCTGCTGCAGCGAGTTCGATGCAGCCACACGTTCACACAAGCGTTCTCCATAGAATGCCTTCTCCTGCCTCAAGATGAAGTGTGTTTCTTCAGCCACCCCACGATACACAAACCATAACTCACCTGGAGTTCGCTTCCACTTCCGATATGATTTTCGTCTGTCCCTAACCGCAACTGTGCAGCGATCAGTCCACCACGGCGGGCGACTAGCTCTGGCCAGGGCAGGGCGCCACATTTTCCATGACCGAGCACCAATCCACTCACCAAAGATGCCGTTATCAGCGGTTGGTCTTTTTGATATCGTTTGCCTAATTTGTCTCCTACGCTTACACGGGCACAAAGCGACAGGGAAGTGGTCGCTTCCGCGCAGGTCATCCGATACCTCGAACGTGTACCACTCTGCAATTGCACGCGAGCACAGAAAGAAATCCAGGACCGACTCTTGGACTCCTCCTTGTTGCCACCGGACAAACGTGGGAGTACCATCTTGCATAATTGCCAGTCTCTGACTGTCAATTACACTGGCTAATCTACGACCACGAGCATCTATGTGCAGTGAGCCCCAGTCATAGTGATGGCTATTAAAATCACCACCGATAATGACTGGTGCTACAAATTGCCCAAACCACCTACCCCACTCAGTAACAGACGGATTGCCAGTGACGTGAACAAAAACTACCGTAACCCATTTTCTGGACATATAAATTTTAATTGCAACCGCATCTATTCCTCTAACTTGTTGCGCAATTTGAATAGCACAGTACGGGACTGCCCACTTGATAAAGGCCCCTACTTTTGAACCCGAAAATACAAAATCCGCCCCCCACCCAGATGCATCAAATCCTTGCATATTATTTGCTTCCTGAATGCCCAGCACGTCTACCTGTTGCAGTAATACCTCTAAATCATCCAATTTACGCTGCACGCCACGCGCATTCCATGACGCAATTTTCAAATTTGCAGGCACAGTGAATTTTCTAGGGCCTTACGTAACTCTCTTAACCACATTCCCCAACCTCTCCTGCCCCCTCCGACTCACTGCAACTCAAAATAACTGGGCTATCTTGAATTTGTGACTCAAGGACCTCCTTTGAAAGTCGGCCCGTTTCATCACTTACGCACATCTGATCTCCCGGATCTTGCACTACCTCTACAACTACAGTACTTGTAGGATCGATGACCATGACGCTTTCTATCTCCTCACTTTCTCTTCCTACACCTTCAACTGCGACAACTGCTGCAACTGCAGTAACATTTTCCTGTTGGTCTTCCAGTTGCGTTGTTGACATTGGAGACCACATGCCTTTTTTCCTTTCCTTTTTCCTCTTGGCCGGAGGTGTGAGCCATGGCCCATCACTATCTTGACTGCGATATTCTTGCAGTTGTAGTTCATTTTGTTCCTGCATACTTTCTTCTATCGTCGAGACTGCACCGTCGTTTTTTGCTTCCTGACGCCGAAAATCCTGGGTCTCCAACGCGCCAGTGAGACACGGGGCACTTGTACTAATGGCTGGCAGACCCAGGTTAACTTGAGCACCGATACACTGCTACTGGGATTGTTGTCGTTGATGAGATTGCTGAGATTGTTGAGTCTGTTGCAGTCTGCGTGTCGCCATACTCAGTTGTTTCTGCACTTGGTGCGCTTGCTGTCCTTGTTGTGACAATTGCAGCGCTAACCTGGCTGCCTCCGCTGCCTGAAGGTGGGGACACAAGTGCCTTGGGTCGCACCAAATCTCGCACGTTTCACACGCGCGACTCATGCACTCGCGACGATAGTGCCCCCTCATTCGGCAACGCAGACATTCTGGCGCCCGTTCGTTCACAAGCACCAACGTCTGGATGCCCTGAATTACGACCACATTCGGCACATCCTCAATGGTTGCTCCCTCACGCAAACGCAACGTTACATGGCGAACAGTGGTCTCGCACACATGCCTTCCCCTTATGCTTAGCTTCTCAAACGCATGCTTCTCCAACGTTACTAAGCGTGCAAATCCTGTCGCCACTTCCTGCGCAGTTATTCCACGTGGCAACCAGAGGAGGCGCACCTGCACCGTTTGCTCGTGAAGATCATGCATCTCCACAGGGTGGCCGTTGATGGTAAGCTTGGCTTTCAGTAATTTTCTCTTTGCCTCTTGAGTTCGTACCTCAACTTCAAATACTCGCAGTGTGCCAGCTGCTACAATTTCTTCAGTCCCTAGAACATCCGCAACCGCTAAGTAGATCTGCGTAGTGGAGTAGGGTCTTCCTGCCAACGCACAAACCATCACAACCGACCGCGGCATGTTCACATTCGCTAGTTCTCCTCCATACAATTTCTTTAGGGATTGCAAAGGTTTGGGTGGCCCATGGTTACCCAGTTCCTCTTCACATTCTCCTCTAGTTTCATCGCCTTCCTCCACATCATTATCATCCCACACTGCTCCTGTCTACCCTGCTACTACTGCACTAAAAAGCTTTACCGCTTGAACAGCTGCTTCTCTGTCACTCTTTTCCTCTTGCCCACTCAGCCTTACTGCAGATGTCGTTGCTGCAGTTTTTCTTGCTCCTCCGCCATCTTGTTTTTCCTGCATTGTCCTGACTTTCATAGCCGTATCAACTCCAAACTGCCTTACCCTCTTTTCACTAATGCCTCTCTTTTGCGCTACCCGCATTACTTGCGCAAAGACCTCATCGGAGACCACTCCTAAATTGAGTTCGCTATTCGTGATAACTTTGGTTTTCCACAACTCCTGGAGGAGCGCATCCACATCCGCAGCCATTTTACCGTTCAACAATCAACTTTTTAGCAAAGACATAACACGTGCACGAAGAATGAATGTGGAGTTTGCTGACTGGCATTGTTCCCTAAATACAATGGTTAAAACAATGTAAAACAATCAAAATGATCGTTTAGGGTCCCGTAACTCCGGAATGGATGGACCAATCGAAAAAGTGGTCCCTGTAAGGTTGAAGCCCAGGGAAATTTCTGGCTGAGATCATGTTTCAGATTTTAGGTAGATGCAGTAGTTTTTTCTGAAACCGTGTCAGCCAAGAAGAACAAGAACAAGAACAAGAACCAGAACAACAACAACAACAAGTGAACAGTTTTCAAATTTACGTGTGGCTTCCTACGTTTACTTTTGCACGGAATTGCATAAAAGTTAGTGTAAAGTTTGGAAAAGTTGCTATCTGCTATCTGGCCAAGTTTGGTCGAAATATATTGAATAGAAACGGACAAATTAACACTGGCGATAGCCAGTGTTAGTAAGGGTCGACCTAGGATCACTGTGTTAAACTCTCAACTTTGAGAGCTTATAACTCCGTCAAAAGTAAACATCTTTAAACCAAATTTGGAATCTAGCCTTGACTAGTCATAGCCTGTCTGCAGTCCAAAAACTGTGAAATTCGGTCGAGCCAAACCCGAGATACAGAGAGGGGCCAAATAGACAACTTCTTGTTCTGCTTCTTCTTGATGATGATGTTGTTGTTCTGGGGATACTTTCGTCTGTCCTCTCTACAGGGCAAACCATTTGTCCTATAAAGCTGGTTCTTAGCTCATTTTACAGGTATTGCTCTGTAGATGTGCCCTTTCCATAAGGCATTTTCTAATTGGTCAAGTTGTTCAGGGGTTATGGAGCTCTAAACGACCAGATTGATTGTTTTACATTGTTTTAAACATTGTTATTATGCAACAATGCCAATTAGCAAAACCCAGCTGCAAGACGTAGACTGTAGATTAAAAAAATTGTTTCTATTATTAACACTGGCGATAGCCAGTGTTAGTAAGGGTCAGCCTAGGGTCTCTGTGTTAAACTATCAACTTTGACCGTCAACTGCACTGTTTTACAGTTTAGCTGCAATTCTAAAAGTAACACGAATTAATAAACAAAAACGGAACGTTAAATGTTTAGAGTAAGGGTCTAAAAGTCAAAACCTAGAAGGTACACGGACAAGCTTTGACAGTCAGGGTCTAGGTGTACAATTTTGTCAGTATAGGCTGGTAAGCATTAGACCCTTACTACCCGGTGGTCAGCAATAAATATATTTTGGCAAAAAACTGTAAATCCTCCTACAAAGCCCCATGTGATGATCCAGTTGTAGTACGGTATACGTTTCCTGCTTTGCGTTATGTTGAAAAATATTTTTCGATTTAGTAACAAGACAGCATATTCGCAGCAGGGAGCATTAATTTGGTTATCCTCTGCCATAAGTCTGCGAAATATAATAAAAAAATCTAAAGCAGCAAAAGACAAAATGCCGAATCGTCACAAGAAAATTGTACTCTTAAATTTCCATAACAATATTCTAAGAACAAAGAAAACCTGCTACAACCGTTCAGACATACGGTCTATCCAATAGACTAGAACTAAGCTAACCACCGGGTAGTAAGGGTCTAATGCTTACCAGCCTCTACTGACAAAATTGTACACCTAGACCCTGACTGTCAAAGCTTGTCCGTGTACCTTCTAGGTTTTGACTTTTAGACCCTTACTCTAAACATTTAACGTTCCGTTTTTGTTTATTAATTAATAGTTTCAGTTTTGCTGGAGAGAGGACTTCAATTATATACAGGGTGGGGCAGAAAGGACGGAACACCCCAGGCAATTTCAGCTGATTGACACTAGAGCGGTGAAAACTAGCATAGTATGAAGGTGAATAGGGGCCCGACGAATCATGTATTTAGCACTGACCTTGACATAGTCTTTCAAGGTCATCGAACATCTAACTTTTAAACCATGCTTTGTTGAACCTATGTTTAAATTTGAAACTTGTAGACATTGGCAAGGCATGACCAATGCAAAACATGGAACGAAAATCGGATCATTCGTTTACGAGTTATGGGTATTACAAGCATTATGCTGTCGTGCAGCTTGAGTGGCTTCCCTGCCAAACAGTTTGAGAAAAAACGTATAAGGTGGTCGTCAATAACGGGTAACGTCTTCTAGGGGAAGAGTAAACAAACAGCAGCTACCATGCCCACGACTCCACACATTACATTAGCCGAAGAAGGGGCCATTCTTTTGAACGCCAAAGTCAACAATTGAAAGGGCATACGGTGATAGCTTGTGTGTGGCTTCTCAACGACTTTTAATAGGCTACTTTCATTCACGCTGCTGTTCTGTGAAGCCATCCTCGGATTAAAGCCGGACTAGTTCTTTCTAACGAGCATTGCAACATGTAACTAACTGAGGATAAGCAGAGAAGCCTACGGGCAGCAGTTTCCTATGTTGCTTAGGATCAGTTGATAAATTGAATAAAAGTCTTAACAAAATACAAAATTACCACGCAACAATACTGCTGGAAAACACGCATTGTAACCATTGTACGCCCAATGGTGTTAGCTATAATGACCTTATAGCCTGCTGGCAAGGTCATCCATCCGATGACACTAATAACAGACGAAAAAAGCGAGATAACGTTGGTGCATCGGTTACCGACAACTGCACCTGGGCAAATAACAGACCACTGGAGCACATACCCTCAGTGTAAAAAGTGTTCAAAATGTCCCCCATCCACTCCAATGCATGATGTTGCATGATGTTCGGTGCTAGAGTGAACTGCAGCGAACTGTTCTGGGCTAATAGCAGCACAAGCTTCGCGAATTCGTCCCTCTAAATCAACGATATCAGCAGATTGGGTCAGGTACACTTTCTCCTTCAGGTATCCCCACAGGAAGAAGTCGAGTGGACTGAGGTCAGGGGAACGTGCAGGCCACCCGACCGGACCACCATGTCCAATCCAACGGCCTGGAAAGGCTTCATCGAGATGTTCCCTCACATTAGCTGCAAAGTGTGGGGGAGCACCATCATGTTGGTACCATAGTTGTCGACGTGCTGCAAGTGGTAATTCTTCCACAAACTCTTCCAAAACCCCGTCCAGTATCAGTTGTTTGTATCTAACACCATTAGATCTAACACCACTTAGTGTGCCCTGGTAGAATATTGGGCCATTATTCCGACCACCTATGATCCCACACCAGACATTGACCCGCCAGTTGACTTGGTGATGTGTCTCCCGCAGCCAGGGTGGATTCTCCACGCTCCAGTAATGTGTGTTGTGGGTGTTCACCACACCATCCCTGGTGAATTGGGATTCGTCTGTCCACAGAATATGGGTGTCCTTGCCATTCCCTACATCCAGTGTCAGCTAGTTACAGAAGTCAAGACGGGCCTGGTAATCACGTTCTTCAAGTCCCTGGTGGCAATGAACGTGGTATGGATGAAATCTTTTGGCGTGGAGTATCCTGCCCACAGAACGACGGCTCAACCCACTCTGCTGTTCAATGCGCCTCGTGCTGGTATGTGGGTGTAGTTGGACGTAAGCTATTACTGCAGCCGAATTGGCTTCATTGGTGGCCTCCCGTCGTCGGCCAGGTGGATGCGTAGGCTGGACTGATCCTGTTTGCTGAACTCTCTGAACAGTATAGAGGATTGTGTTTATGGATGGCTGTACCAGACCAGGATGCCTTTGACCATACATCCGTATGGCAGCTCTTGCATTCAGCTGACATTCCCCATACAATAGTAGCATTTCAAGATACTGTTTATTTGTGTATGCAGGCATGGTGGGGGTTGCTAGTCCGTGTTAAGCAGTTGGACTCGCTCCTGAGGTAGACCTTTCCTGTTCACTTGGAACTACGTGAATGTATGTATTGAACCAATCGCAATTTGCATACAAATGTCTTCTCATACTTAACATGCTTATGGTCCGAATTTAGTTGTTTATTTATCGTCATGTATCATCATGGTCTACTGTACTGTATGTAGTAAATTCCTAATTCATTCTGTAGGTCTGCAGTGCTTAGTTCTCAAATTTGCAAATAAATGACATTGAAGGAATTGTTCAAGGTCACCAAACGACTATGTACTGTAGTACAGTTAGTTAGGGGCTGTCCATAAATGGTGTCACACGAACTTTGCCTGTCTAACCACCACCCTCCCCTTATCACATTGTGTCACAGCTTCTGCAACCCACCCTCGACAATGAGGTCACAAATTCCTACAACCCCTCTCCCCCAATCGATAAAGGTTGCTTGTTTTAGGCGATTTTATCCCTAAAACGCAACATGCGGTTAAATGGTTTGTAGGCTATGTTTTATTGCCAAAGTTTTGCATGAATTTAGTTTTGTTCATCAGTTTTGTCTTTTGGTTTATTCCGTGGTACTTTTGTATTTTTGTTAAGACTTTTGTTCAATTTATCAACTGATCCTAAAGCAACATAGGAAACTGCTCCCCGTTGGCTTCTCTGCTTATACTCAGTTAGTTACATGTTGCAATGCTGGTCAGAAAAAACTAGTCCGGCTTTAATTCGAGGATGGCTTCGCAGAACAGCAGCGTGAATAAAATAGCCTATTAAAAGTCGTTGGGAAGCCACACACAAGCTATCACCGTATGCCCTTTCAATTGTTGACTTTGGCGTTCAAAAGAATGGCCCCTTCTTCGGCTAATGTAATGTGTGGAGTCGTTGGCATGGTAGCTGCTGTTTGTTTACACTTCCCTTAGAAAACGTTACCCGTTATTGACGACCACTTTACGTTTTTTCTCAAACTGTTTGGTAGGGAAGCCACTCAAGCTGCACGACAGCATAATGCTTGTAATACCCATAACTCGTAAACGAATGATCCGATTTTCGTTCCATGTTTTGCTTTGGTCATGCCTTGCCAATGTCTACAAGTTTCAAATTTAAACATAGGTTCTACAAAGCATGGTTTAAAAGTTAGATGTTCGATGACCTTGAAAGACTATGTCAAGGTCATTGCTAAATACATGATTCGTGGGGCCTCTATTCACCTTCATACCATGCAAGGTTTCACTGCTCTAGTATCAATCAGCTGGAATTGCCTGGGGTGTTTCGTCTTTTCTGCCCCACCCTGTATAAACACGGCTATCGCCGTGTATGATACGGACAAAGCCGCTGATAGATAGCTGCTAACAAATCAACTTCCAAAAGAAAGACTTGCACTGAATGAGCAAGCGAAATTCAGTGCCTTTTGCAACGAGCGCAGACAACCAGTTTGGTATGTCAAAGTATCACGAATTAGAAACAAAAACGAACTCGTTTGATGTTTAAGGTAAGGTTTAATTGATCCGAAGTCAAAACAACAAAGGAACACAAATAAACTTTCCTGTAAGGTTTCACATACCGCAGTGTTCCTGTACTGTTTAATCCACGTGAAATCTTACTGCTGTATTCAACCATTAGACACGTAAATAAAATCAAAAACATATCCCACTTTTCAAAACTGTTGTAAGAATGATATAGTGTATAATATAGGCCACACACTCGCGCAATTTCGGGGCTAAAGACATGTAAGCCATCAGCGTCGCACTAATACGTGTAAAAGAAGCTCCAGCTTGTATTTTGGGTCGCTGGAGATTCTTTTACACGTATTAGTGCGACGCTGATAGCTTACATGTCTTTTTCCATTATATGTTCCTTTAAAGCTTTAAGTTTTTTAAGGCTTACATCCGTATTTTATACGCTTAAGCGTTTTTTAATACTAATTCTCATAAATCTAGGCTACCAAAATCTAGGCTACAAAAATCTCTTTAATAACTTGATCCCATGGCAGCAGCTGGAAAAAAGTAGCTCTTCCAGCTACACAGCGATGACTAGTTTTTTTTTTTTGTTTGGGAGGGGGGAGGGGGCAGGGAACCACCGCCAGACAAGTCTGACGTGGTCGTATTTGAGACAAGAATTTTTTAGTAGGCCTACACTTTTTTCTGAACAAGTTTTAAAAGATTTTTGTAACTTGTCGTAAGAAAAAAGCCTACGCAACCTGCCAGCAAATCGTTATAATCTCCACCGAGACGTGAAATATACATAAGCATTCTCTTCAGCAATATTGCACCTCTCTCTAC
>JAHWFP010144806.1:0-13463 GCA_023313725.1 Lithobius niger
ACTAGACTCATCTTCTCAAGATTCCTGTTATCATTCAAAATTATCACAATTCCCTTGTTCATTCCCATTATCCGTCATAACGTTATGACGTTTAGTTCGCGTCATAACTTTCAAAATAGTGTCACAAGGCACAATTCGTGTCGAGGCACTCGTAACCTCAGGTAAAAGGCCTAAAGATAAAGTGCATGAAGAGTCACCTTCTCAATGTGTTCAGGAGTAGCTGTGGAAGTAATAAATACTCGCGCAGCAGGTAAACTTCTTGAAAAAGTGAAACTTGCCGTTAGAAGCAGAAGTTCAAGCAGCTGAAACTATCGCCCAATTAGGACAAGACCAAGAAGAGACCATACTAAAACAAATGCAGCTCGCCAAAAAAGCAAAACTCAAAAGCTACAATTAGTCTTGGATTCCGAAGCTACAGAGAGTGAGGGGAAAGACTGGTCATTAACCAACCAATCCGAACACATTCAACATAAATGACAAGGTGATTCCACACAAGTTTTGAACAATCAAGTGAAAACGAAATGAGTAGCATAGCAACTCAAGTTTGTATGCCTTCACCCGAGCTATCTCCCAAGCCATCCAAGCTGCAGCCAAACCAACTATATGCGGAGATCTTGGAAAATTAGGCCTGTAATGGCATGTCATTCCAGCGGCAAGGACCTACCACCATTTGAGGGCAAAAGAACAAATTGTCCCCGGTTATCAAATCTTGCCGATGTTTCCCGATGATTATCTTAGTACTCCACGACGGAGAGAGGGCAGAAAAAAGAACATCTGGGGGGTGGGGGGAAGCATGGGCCCCATTGTGTATAGCTCGGAATTGAAAGAAGAGAGGGGCACCAGTATCAGAAGGAGAATGTGAGGATACTCGCAAATCTCATGTTACCACTACAGACTGTACATGTAAAGAAATTCAGCCACTGTAAATATCTCAACAAAATTTCCATCCCATACCTGAACGATATCAAACACACCTTGCTCACTGGACAAGACAACTGCATCGTAATCATCCTAGACCCGCAAAGAAACTGGTTCTGTCGTGTACAAAGCAAGGCTGGGTTGTCTACTGTAATGTGGTGCCATAATGAGTATGAATCAATAAGATGATTATCCACTTCTCCACTTCTAAAGCCATGCGAACCAGGATGATATGCTACATCCGATGGTCAAACAGTCGTTCAGCATCGAAGAATTTGGAATGAAGGTTTCGAAGAACCCAATCGGGTCAAAAGAAAATAGCCGAGCCATTACCATCATGGAACGAATCATGTGGGAAGTGGAAGGTCACTGCGATACTGACTTGCTTAGGAAATGTGACGTTAAAATGCCAGGTAGTAAACCACACGCCATGAAGTGATTATTGTGCTCCATTGAAATGAAAATGGATTGTGATCTCAAGTTCGCCCAGCAGTACTGCACCAAGATGGAAGAATACATCATGAAACGGTATGCAAGACGGCTGATACCAGAAGAAGCCAAACTGGTCACTAGGAAGACCTGGTACTTGCCACATTTCACTGTGACCAATGCAAACAAGCCTGGCAAAATTCAGACTGGTTTTTGTTACAGCAGCTCAACGAGAAGCTGCAAGCCTCAATGACGCTTTACTAAAGGTTCTCGACTTACTTACTAATGTCACTTTTTTTGGTGGGGGGTTATAAACTAAGACAAAAGAAAATGGGGTTGACACCTGACATCAAAAATGTTTCCACAAGTATGAATGTTCCGAAGACATTCCAGCTCAATGGTATCAGTGGTTTAGGATGGACCGAACTTGCATGCCGGCAGTCCGAAACATGACTGTGCAGACTTTTGGAGCAACTTGTTTACATACGGTGATGAACAAGTCTTGCAAAGAACAAACACACTGAAGAATTCAAAGACATGTCCCAGCTGCAACCGAGGCGATCCTCACGCGTCATTATGTCGCTGTTACTTTGATCGCAAAAAAGCTGAACGAAGTTTTACTTTGCTGTAAGCATGCTCAGCATCTAAGCCAGTTTGTAGAAAATTTGTACAGTGACATTAGTTGTTGAATTTTGAATTTGCGTTATTTCTTTTCCATTTAAAAATGATTTCTTTGCTGGAACTCGATAAGAGGATGCGATTAACCTGATCACCGACGTAATTGAAGTACATCGGTGGGAAGGCTTCCAAATCTACAATTGGAATGGCAATTCGAGAGAAGTTCTGTGCCGAATCCCAGAGGAGTGGAGATCAGCAGGGACCAGAGATTGGACCTCGATTGTGAGATTCCACCTGTGAGGGTCCTAGGGCTACGATGGGACCCCAAATATGACTGGTTTGAGTATGACGTGGGATTCGGTAAGGTCGACCTTAAATTCCTGACAGGAGAAAAGCGACGCACATACAGAGAAGTTCAGTGTGTGTTTATGAACATTTTGGACCTCTGGGATTTGTCGCCAATTTTTCCGTCAAAGCCAAAATTCTAAAAGACATCTCGAGAGTCGCAATAAGATGGGATGACAAACTGCCACATCCTCCACATTAAGTGGACGAAATGGGTAGAAGAACTAAGATGCAGAGCGTTTATGCCCAGGTGTTATTCAGCAAAGTTACTTCCATTCTACTACACGTCTTCTGCGACGGTAATGTAGAACCATTCACCGCAGTTGGCTCCTTAAGTATAGAACTTCAAAACTAAGTATAAACTACATTTGTGATGGCCATGTAGCACCCTCAAACCTATGATGATAACACCACTAGGAGCTCCAGGCAGTAGACTTGCCCACACTTCCTTGACCGTGCTGTGCTCGTTGTGCTCAGACGCTCGAAGTTCAGACCTTTGCAGGACATAGGATTGGTGAAATTAAATATATTTTTCTATGGGTGCCAATTAATTGAGCACTGGGTGCCAATTAATTGGCACTGGAATTCACAAGAAAGACAATGTGGTGGACGATGCCACCCGAGTACAGTGACACTTTCCCACAACACTCGCTGGTTCTTGGTTTTTTTTTTCTGCTTGTCTGAAGCAGAGTAGGTGCAAGAACAGAAATAAAGAGAAACACTGAAGAGGAGCAAACAAACGACCTGGAACTAGACCAGAATTCCCTGGAACAACCACCTGCACGACCGATGTTAACCACTTCTCGAAATTGCGACCGGTCTGAAGTGTAGCCTGCATGCTTCGTTTCATCAAACAATGCCATAGTTGTGCCAAAGCGAACGCACTATGTTCAGAGCTTGCACCCAAAGAATTAAAAGATCCCGAGTTGCTGTGGTCCAAAATTGAACAATGGGAAACCTACTTTCAAGACCTGTCACTGATATAGCATGAAACAACACAGACCAGGTAGAAATAACAAGAAAAGACACTGACCATAGTAACCATGACAACCAAAACGAAGTGGAAACCGAATACGAAACTGAACGTGAGAGCCTTGGAAAGAAGCCCAACACGAGCGCAGGAAAAAGCGATGAGGAACTGAATAGCTTTGGAATCGACCTAAGACCTCACCCTTTTGTTGTAAATCTTTCAAGAAGGAACCTTGATAAAGCCGAAATTCGGTTTAGGACTGAGAATTGTCTAGGGGACAGGTCTGCGCCTGATGTCCCAATAAGGAAGTGATTTGATGTCATAGCAGCTGGATCGTCAGTGTCTATGGAGACCTGTTGATGCTGTATTCTGCTTTGGCGAATGTCTGTAAATCCTCTTCCTATGGTGCTTTTTCATGTTGAGTAGAACGCAACACTCTTTCATCCGATTGTACTAGACGTTACTAGCTTCCTCTCATATGTAGCTCCAATGTGGGAATAAAGTGCCATTCAATACCACTTTTTGGATATATCTTCTTCCAGTATGGGATGTAATAAATGAAATAACAGGTGAAAAAAAAAGAACATTGATGAAGAAATAAAAAGAACATTTGAAAATAAAACAACCATAGACATCACAAATGAATTTAATGAAAATTTTGAAAACCAAGTTAATAATCTGAGAAAGAAAGAAGTAAGAGAAAATAAAGAGTATAAAAAAGGAGCCTTTTCAAGGAAATTAAAACTAAGATGTAAACAAAAAAACATTAATGTAAAACAATGGTAATTGATGAAGCTAACAGTGTAGAAATATTAAATATAATAACAAAAGTGAATAATACAAAAGCAGTAGGATTTGACAAAATACAAACAACTCGTATTAAAAACACTGAAGAAAATACATCTATAGCAATATGCAAATTAATAAATGCTATGATAGATAAAGAAATTTGGCCAAAAAAATAAAAAATGCAGATAATCAGACCAATTTACAAAAAAGGCAATAAACAAGATTTAAATAATTATAGACCAATCTCATTACTGTCCATTATTAATAAAATTTTGGGAAAATTTTTTGCAAAGAGAATATGCAATTTTTTTTGAAAAATTTAAAGTACTAAATAAAGTAGAATTTGGATACACAAAAATATAAGCACAACAGATCTTTTGATTGAAGTAAATGAGTTAATAACAACGGCATTAAACCGAGGAAAATACGTAGGAGCGGAGCGACACATTCGATCAAAAAATACTTTTAAAAAAATGTGAAAACCTGGGACTCCGAGGAAAAATTTATAATATATTAAAATGCTATTTATCAAACAGAAAATCTATTGTATAAATTGAGGACATAAACAGTAATACATGTAACATAAACTATGGAGTACCACAAGGGTCTGTATTGGGACCTTTACTGTATCGTATATATACCAATGATATAGACGAGAAGATAGAAAAACCTACTATATATTTATTTGCGGACGATACAATTTTGATTTCTATACATAGTAATTATGACAATATGATGTACAACATACAGAATGACTTTAATATACTAAATTATATCTTTGTGTAAAATGAATTGTTCATCAGCAAAGAAAAAACAATACAAATGGACATTACAGTGCCTAAAATGAAACCAAAAAAAGAAGTTTGGATTAACAAACATTATGGGGATTGCACAAACTTCATAATAATAAGGAGGGATGTAGTGAAAAATGTGTAAACTAGAGAACAAACATTCAACTAAATATTTAGGAATTGAAATTGATAGACATTGGAACTTCAAACAACACATCGTTGGGTTAACTAAAAAACTAAGACAAATAATACCAAAAGTCTATCAAATTAGAAATATATTGAATCATAAGCAGAGGAGAACTACATATGAAGCATGGATAAGTAGTAGTATTAGATATGGACTAGGAATATGTGGACATGCACCAGAATATTTAATAAATAAATTGCAAAAAATACAAAATAAACTAGTAAAAGTGATGTTCGCAGACAAATCGACAAATATAAAAAAAAAAACATTAACATTGTTTAAAGAAAACAAAATAATGAAAATAAAGGAGTTAAAAGACTTTATCTTGACAAAAAATTATTTTAGTAATAAATACAAGAAGAATAAATGAGACATTCAAGATTCCAACATGGATAAATCAATATGGAAAGAGAAGAAGGAAATGGTATATTCCAAAATTATATAATGACCTACCAGAGAATATGCTTCACTATTTAACACTAAAAGAATTTAAAAGGGATCTACTATCGAAAACATTATCAAATTAATTCATTGCAACATAAAAATGTACAAAATATATAGATTATAAGCTTTTGTCCTTGATTGCGACCACAATGGTCGAGCTTCCTATAAATAATAAGAATAGTACGATAACGAGTGAAAATGATTAGGTGTCATACTCGCACAAATTGGTTTTTTTTATTTGTAACTTCGAGGATTACATTGTATTAGTAGTTTGAAATAAAGTATTATTATTATTATTCCACTTGTGATTGATCCATTTCCTTCAAGGTTTGTCGATGTTCCCTTGTTTGCTCCTCAAAAATTGGTACCATTGTCTGAATATATTTCGGCATCCAGTCATGTGTCAAATACTGCTGATGGTTAAGTCCGTCATGAGTAAGGCTGTCAACTCCAAGTGTACTGCTCTTGTAGACAGGCAAGTCAATAGGACTGATTCCTGTATTTGTGAGATGCAGTTGATCTTGCAGCCAGCAATGCTTCCATCTGGGAGGTTTTGGTATTGATCTTCTGATCTTACACGACAAGCAAATGATCCATGCACAACGAACAGCGATTCTTAGGTGCAGTATTCAGTACTGCTGCATCAGTTCATTTACCACAGTCTCCTGTCCATTGCGGTTGGCTTTCTCGTGGTGCTGTTGAATTTTCAGTCTACTGTAAGGGTTTAAGATCGGTGATGAGGTTGTTTGGTCACGTCGTCGATCTCCGTAGCACTAATGCAACCTCTAAAGTCGGTGACAACCCATTCAGTATTGGAGAGAGTTGGAGGAGTCTAACACTGGCTTGCTATTAGTCAGTCGTGACAGGTCATGAGAGTAGTCTCCCAGTCGGCCTTGAGATATCATTCATTCTGGCCGCTGCTGTAGTCGTTCTCACTCATTGAGCTTGACTCGTCAAGTGCTGCTCTAGGGAGAAATCTTTTCCACTGCGCCTTTAGCTTGGGATTGGTTTATTCCTATTTCTAGCATACGAAGTCGGGCTTACATCTAGTTTCAGGAGTTTTTTCAAGTGGCAGTTATGTACCGTTTTTCGTTTTCGCTTGATGTTTTCGTTAATCTGTCTCTCAATTCTATCAACCAATACTCTCAAGGCCGACTGGGAGACTACTCTCAAGACCTGCCACGACTGACCAATAGCAAGCCAGTGTTAAGACTCCTCCAACTCTCTCCAATACTGAATGGGTTGTCACCGACTTTAGAGGTTGCATTAGTGCTACAGAGATCGACGATGTTACCAAACAACCTCATCACCGATCTTTAACCCTTACACTAGACTGAAAATTAAACACCACCACGAGAAAGTCAACCACAATGGACAGGAGACTGTGGTAAATGAACTGATGCAGCGGTACTGGATACTACACCTAAGAATCGCTGTTCGTTGTGCATGGATCACTTCTTGTCGTGTAAGATCAGAAGATCAAATCCAAAACCTCCCAAATGGAAGCATTGCTGGCAGCAAGATCAACTACATCTCACAAATACAGGAATGAGTCTTGTTGACTTGCCTGTCTACACGAGCAGTACACTTGGAGATGACAGCCTTACTCATGACGGACTCAACCATCAGCAGTATTTGACACATGACTGGATGCCGAAATATATTCAGACATGGTACCAACATTTGAGGAGCAAACAAGGGAACGTCGACAAACCTTGAAGGAAATGGATCAATCACAAGTGGAAGAAGATATATCCAAAAAGAGGTATTGAATGGCACTTTATTCCCACATTGGAGCTACATACGAAAGGAAGCTAGTAACGTCTAGTACAATCGGATGCTTGCTACTCGACATGAAAAAGCACCATAGGAAGAGTATTTGCAGACGTTCGTCAAAGCAGAATACAGCGTCAACAGGTCTCCATAGACACTGACGATCCAGCTGCTACGACATCAAATCACTTCCTTATTGGGACATCAAGCACAGACCTGTCCCCTAGACAATTCTCGGACCTAAACCTATGCTTAAGACAACAGTGGTAAGTTGCTTAACACCTCGCTACCATTCCTGGAAAAATGGTTCAAAGAATATCTACCATCTCTGACAAAGAGAATGTAGTGGTTACGACAGGTGAAATGGCTGAAACTCGGTGAATTGGTGCTCATCGCTAACGGAGACTTACCAACGAATTCCTGGGCACGTGGCATTGAAGAAAAGACCTACCCTGGCGTAGACGACCAAATCGGAGTTGTCAATGTTCGAATGGATACTGGGACCTTCCGAAACCCTGTCTTGACGGTCTGTCAGCTCGAAATTGATTAGTCGCTGGATTACAGCAACAACCCAAGAGCTCTTACTGGAGAGGGGATGTTGAGCACTTCCCGTAAAAACTGCATGCTTGTGTATTGTGAAGTTGACATGCTGCATTGTGACCTCCATACTGCCAATCTTCCATAGTTGGCATGTTCTCGTTTGCAGCTAAGTGAGGGCACCAGCAAACAGTGTTGGTGTTTTGAACATGTGGTTCTAGTAATGCTGAAGCAAACATGAATGTAATTGAACGTTGTTTTGTTGGTTATCGTCTTGCAGTAAAACAATACGGGGCAAAATGATAGATGTAAACGTTTTGAGGACATTTACGTTTGTTACATTTTACAAATCGCTAAGTAAAAACGACAATTTTAAACATAAAATTAGTTTTTACTATCCTAAAATACTCACCTTTATTTTAGCTTATCGTGAGATACATGCTCATTCAATGCTCACAGTTTAACCGAGTTTCGTGCTACCCACAGTCTGCCCCCAGGCACTATCGTGTGAGCGATCCCAGCGCTATTCGGCTGTTCGTCACTTTTTTTGTCGCCCAAGTGCCTGGGGCGGCTCGAGCGGGGCCGGCGGGCGGGTAGGCCTAAAGGTGAGTATTTTAGGATAGTAAAAACTAATTTTATGTTTAAAATTGTCGTTTTCACTTTATCCGAAAATCCTCACCTTTATTTTAGCTGACTTCGTCCAAAAGGAGGCGGGTCGAGCCGTACCCTACCGCGGTAGCACGAAACCGTCCAGAACGACGCCAAGGTTCAACCCTCCCAAAATTCCAAACAGAGTACTGACCTTATCCTCACTACTTGCCAGGTGGCGTGCCCCCTGGAACCGTTGATCCGGCCAGGACATGGGGTCCCTGGTTCCTCAGGCCTGAGGTGTCCCCGAGTTCTCTGTAATAATGGCTGATAAACACTGACTTGTGTTTCCATGTGCAGGCGGCCGTTATCTCATGGATCGGGATGCCTGCAGCGAAAGCCCACGAAGCCGCTAAAGCTCGAAGTTCGTGTGCTCTAATGTGGTCCGGGATGTCTACGCAGTCTTCAGAGGACGCGTAGGCCCTTCTAATTGTGGCGCAAATCCATTGCGCGATTTTCGCCGGGGAGAGTCTGGCTGCACTAGATGCCCGCTGCGACGCTGGGTCAATCGGTAAGAACAGGGGAATGGCCTCGGCGTCGCCATCCTTTTCTGGGACGGAAGAGGCATGGAGGTAAATCTTCAGAGCCCGGATAGGACATTGAGTTCTTTCCAGGTCTTCGTTCCCCACAACCGGTCCCAGCGCTTTGATGACCACTGGCCTCATAAGTTCATCCGGTTTCTGGGTTTTCGCCCTGAATTTAGGATTGTATAGAAGCGTGACCGTGGTCCAGTCCTTGGCGAACCGCAGGTACCGCTTGTTCCTGGCGAATGCGCATAGTTCGCTCTGCCTCGCAGCTGTGGCCATCGCCACTAAGAAAATGGTCTTCTGGGTCAGGTGAAGAAGAGACGCATTCCGAAGCGGCTCATACGGGGGACCTGAAAGGTGTGCCAACACCAGAGGGAGATTCCATTCCGGGAACAGTTTCCTGATACGAGGTCGAAGGGCTCCCAGGGATTGCATGAGACGAGTGAGGACGTGGTGTGACGTGATTTCCTGTCTGCCATAAAATGCCAGCACCGAGTTAATCGCTGAACGATAACCCTTAATGGCTGCAACCGAAAGTCCCTTGTCGAATAGGCCGACAAAGAATTCCGTGATGTCAGTGACCACCGGGTCGCAGGGGTCCAAGCCCCTTTCCTTACACCATTCAAACCACCGTTTCCACTTAGCCTCATACACCTTGATTGTGGATTGGCGGTGACAGAGCACTAGTTTCTCAATGACGCCGGAGGAAAAACCAGTATCCTCCAGTTTCCCCTTCACAGTCTCCAGGCGTGAAGACGAAGCATCCCGGGGTTGGGGTGAAGGGTTCTTCCGTTGTGCTGTGATACGATGTCGTCTCTTAGTGGCAGCTCGATGGGGTCTTCCTTTGACAGCTGTAGGAGGTCCACATACCACGCTGCTGCTGGCCAGAGCGGTGCAATGAGTATGAACTGTCCCCCTGAATGGCGAACTTTGTTCAGTACTTTTTGCAGCAGAGCGAACGGGGGAAACATGTATGCCGATATCCTGTCCCATGACATGCACAGTGCATCCGATGCCCACGCTCGTTGATCCGGAAACGGGGAGACGAATTGGTCCAATTGCGTGTTCTGGAACGTGGCAAACAGGTCCACCACCGGTTTCCCCCATCGCTGGAAGATTGCCTGGCAGACACTCTGGTTCAGTCTCCATTCCGCTGGGGCCGTCGGAAGTCGTCTGGATAACTGGTCTGCCAAGACATTCAGCTTCCCCGGGATGTGTCTTGGGCGAAGAGTGATGTCGAATTCTTGACAGAGCACAAAAATCGCCGACACTTCTTCGTGGAGGGATCGCGAGTGCGTTCCCCCTCCCCTCCGCATGTAGGCCACTGCCGTGGTGTTGTCCGTCATCACCCCGACATGGGTTCCCTGAAGAATGCTCGCCCACTCGTCCAAGGCCTTGCGGACGGCCCTCAATTCCAAGTTGTTGATGTGAAGTTCTGCTTCCCGAGGCGACCATCTTCCAGCCAGCTGCAGATCCCCCATGTGGGCTCCCCAACCCAGGAGGGACGCATCCGTGAAGAGGGTGTGATGAGGAGCCGGCGCGTGTACCGGGACACCTGCCCTCAGGTTGTCTGGTACAGTCCACCAGACCAGATCCTGCCGTGGTAGGTTCAGGAGGTCGATCTCGTCTTCCCAGGACGTCCTCTCTATCCAGTTGTCCTTTCTGAACCAGTGGAGGCTCCTGGCTCTCCACGCACCCATTGGGACTAGATCCGCCATTGAGTCGATCTTGCCAATTAGGCGGCTGAGGGATCTTGCCGTAGTTGAGTCCGCCTGAAGGATATCCTGGATTGAAGTCTGGAGGTCCCAAATCCTGTCCTCCGATGGTCTGACCGTGAAGTCCATCATCCGGAACGCCGCCCCTAAGAACTGGAATTCCGTCGCTGGGGCCCTTCTGGACTTCTTCTCGTTGACTCCGAGACCCAGATCGCTGAACAACTGGCTGACAGTGTCCGTGTGCTCCTGTAGGGTCCTGCTGCATTTGTTGCGGAGCAGCCAGTCGTCTAAATATCCGTGAGATTTCACTTCCCGCTGGTGGAGAAATCCCAAAACCGGCTTGAGGATTGATGTGAAAACATGTGGGGCAGTGCAAAGGCCAAAGGGGAGGACCGTGAACTGGAATGACCTGCCGTGCACCGCAAACCGGAAGAATTTGAATGCCGAAGGGTGGAGGGGGACATGGAGATATGCGTCCTCCAGGTCCAATGATGTGGTAAACTCCCCTTCCTGCAGCGATTCCCGAATCGACGAGAGCGTCTCCATCTTGAAGTGCTCCTGCGCAATGTGTTTGTTGAGGAGCCTGAGATTGAAGATGACTCTTCTTCCTCCGCCTTTCTTCGCGATCACCCGAGCTGGGCTGTAGAACCCCGGCGATCCTTCTGGCGTCGGCTGAATTGCCCCTTTTGCGAGGAGAGTTTGCACCTCTTCTTCCAATAGCGGGTCTATGACGTTTAGGAGCCAACTTGGAACCACCTTCGATAGTCTTGGTACTGAAAGAAATGGTGGTCTGTATCCTTCTCTGATGACGGAGAGAACGAATGGATCGCTCGTAACAGATTCCCACATAGGATAGTGGAATCTTAGCCTGCCTCCCACCCGTCGGTGAAGGAGAGCAAGCTGGGGCCTTGATATGTCATAGTTGTCCACCCCGACTTCTTGAGCCTCTTCCTTTGCTTTGGGGTCTGGCCGACGATTTGGTTTGGTCCTGAACCTTAAAATGCCCGCTGCCTCTGCCCCTGTTACCCTGGTGGGAGGAGCCCCTCTGTTTCCTGGGGCCCGACGTCGGTTGGGGGTCACGAAAGGGCTCCTGGTTGGAGTTCTTGTAAGGAAACCGACCCTTGTACTTCTGAGGGTGATCCTTCTTATGAGGGGGTTTCACCTTTCCTCTCAGGTCCGGGGCGATCGAAAGGAGTTCCCCATTGAACAACCTGTCGGACTTATGAAATGGTAAAAGCCTAAGCTTGCCGGCTGTTTCCTTCAGAATCGATGGCGCTCCACTGAGGTAAGCATCCCGTCTTCGCAGGACTGAGTTCGCTGTTGATCGCACTCCCCAGTCGATGGTTTCCTTCTGAAAGGAGATCGCCTGCTTCAGAAGGTCTGCGCAGTCCCGGACGATCCCTTGATCCTGGCTGTCGACCGGGGTCCTGATAAAGGACTGTAGTGCCGCCAATGCCGCTGAGGCCACCAGCTCGGCGTGAGATGCTGCCCGAACCCCTATGCGTAATAGCCGTTCCTCCGCTTCAAACTGCTTGAGCGGAACACGAATCACCGCCGGCTTCGGGAGGCAGGAGTCGTACTCCATGGATGCGTACTCGTGAAGATATTCAGCCTCCTTGAAGGTGTGGTAGTTCCTTGGTTTTGGTGCCGATGGGTTCAGCGGGCCAAAGTTTGAAGTGCCGAAAAAGAAATCCTGTTTACTGGAGTCATGCCGTGGGAGGTCTTTACCAGTGACTATGGGTTTGCCCCCCTCTCTCAGAAGACCACCTGCGTCAAGGAGAGAGCGGTGAAGCATCACCGATTGCGGCAGAAGGCTAACAGGATGACGAATGTCCTCCATTTTGGCGAAAGATGCAGTGGGGGGCTCGTCCGGGTTACCGGGCGAGAGATCTGGCCTCGACCGGCAGAATGACGAGGGAAGATAGAAATGAACTCGTCTCACAATGCTTTCAAACGCTTCCTTTTTTGACAGGTACGCCGCATCTTCGGTTCCCAATCGATTAGAAGAAGACGACTCACTCGATTGGCTCCTTGAACGTTTCGACGACTGTCGTGGGCGAGTCTCCTCCGACATTCTCCCCTCCCGCCTGTCGCCTGACCTGGATCTCCCCTCTGATCTACCCTTGGATGAAGGAACCGTAGGTGAGGTGCATCTCCTCCTTTTTGGTGAGCGGCTCCGAGACCGAGTTTGTGACCCGCAGCGGCCCTGTCTGGGATCTGACTTGTCCCGGTAGTCGTCCCCGGTTTTCGCTGAAGGCGAACCACTCTTTCGCTTCGAAGATTGGTTGCCACCAGTGGGCTGGTCCCCCACTCCTTGACTGATATGGGGCTGTTGTCCTGCCATGTTGTCCAGCCGTGACAGACGGCCGGCCCTCCAATTCCGGCCAGCCGCCGACCGTTGGTCCCTTGTCAACTGTCGATCTCTTGGTGACCGATGTCCCGTCGGTGATGCACGGTCCAATGGCGACTGATGGTCCCTTGACCACTGATGATCCCTTGGTGACTGGCGACCTCGTGGAGACCGACGTCTCCTTGGAGACTGAAGTCCTCTGGGAAAATGAAGTCCTCTGGGAGACTGAAGTCCTCTGGGAGACTGAAGTCCTCTGGGAGATTGAAGTCCTCTGGGAGACTGAAGTCCTCTGGGAGACTGAAGTCCTCTGGGAGACTGAAGTACTCTGGGAGACTGAAGTACTCTGGGAGACTGAAGTCCTCTGGGAGACTGAAGTCCTCTGGGAGACTGAAGTCCTCTGGGAGACTGAAGTCCTCTGGGAG
>JAHWFP010144807.1:2586-13246 GCA_023313725.1 Lithobius niger
CCTCTCTAACCCTACATTTTACATTAGTCGGTGACTGAGTAATATGGAGTTCTTTTCATAACACGATTATAAAAGGATCTGGCATTTTTATGCAGGAGATAAATGCAATGGAATAATTACAAACCAAATATTGCGAACACTTATTCTTAAAAGAAAGCCGCATAGGAGTTTCAGACAAGCATGGAATAACCAAGCGTAACTCCGAGACGTTTTCATTGTTACAGTAGCCCAACACTGCAGCATTGTTAATCTAGCATCACTCTGGCAACAAAGCAGTAGCGTGATGTTCTATCAATTGTTGTTTGGGCATTGTTGCAGCTTGCTTGCAAACCTCTATAAAGCGAATTCGGTCGTTTTTTTTGGCCTGAATTGTACATGATGTATTGTTGTGGGGAGCATTGTTGCGGGTTCGCCATTTTTATTTAAAATCACTGCGCATGTGCTGCGTGATTGTTTAGATCTCCGGTTGTTACCCGGTTGTTGCTACATTTGTACGGAGCGTACGACTGCGGGTCAGGGTTCCAGACAATAAATTGAATTGAATTGCCTCCTGTCTCAGTGGTCCCTCACGTACACACACCCGCAGCGAATTGTTACGCACGGAACCACATATTTGTCATTAGCCGCAACAGTCGATGCACTGCATAACAATGTTTATCCTGATTGGCTAACTTTTGAGCCGTAACCAGTTAAGCCGGGATCATAACAAAAACCAAAACTGGTAAAAGGGACCACCAACTTCCGAATGGTTCGGCCCTTCAAAGGAGTGATATCAACACATCAAAACATTCGCCAACTTAATCGCACCGGCTAATAGTTTGAAGGTTAAATGAAAACTAGAACATTGCCACTTTCGGTAGCAATGTTCAAGTTGTCATTTAACGTCTAAAGTATTACTCAGTGCGATTAACTCGGCGAATGTTTTGGTGTGTTAATAACAGTCCTTTGAAGGGCCGAAGCATTCGGAACTTGGCGGTCGCTTTTACCGGTTTTTTTTTAATGTGATATCACTTCTTTTTTTTTTTAATTGTGTATTAGACTCAACTCAACTAGTCTGCAGATGTGTAATAAAGTGCCACATCAACAATAGCTTGAGTGGTCATTTTTCAAATATTTTAATTTCATATCACTTCTTTGAGAGGCCGAACCATTCTCAATTTGGTGGCCACCTTGGCTTTATTTTGGAAACTTTGTTTGTTTTTCGTGTATTGGATGTAGACACAATTTCCTTGGCAACGTTGTTTAGATTTGTGACGACACACTAGCGTGTGTCTAGATACGCTGGTCAGTATACACGTTGTCATTGTCCTAACTTTGGCCGTCCAATCAGAGACGATGCCGACAATACTAACAATACTAATTGTTTTCTCATCGAAGCATAGGAGTTGGGAGTTTTAAGGTCGAAGCGAGCACGTTCTAAAACAATTGCCGCATGACGTCAGTTTTGACGGGAGGTCGCTCGAGTTTAAGCACGTGTTCATTATTTCTAGCTGACAGCCCGCCTAAAAACTGGTTGGTGACTTACAGAATATTCCAAAATGATATGGCTCCGTTTCTTTTATGGGTATTGACACGTGCAGTATCACCTCCTCCCTCCTCCTCCTCCATACCACACATTCTAAAACCACTTAGCTCTTTTTGTTTTCCGGACTTCCCTAACTACGACGAATATCTATGTCTCTCCCTCTACCCCTCGCCTCTTACCCGTAAGTAAGTCGCACATCAACACCGTCCAACCTACTCCGGTTTGCTTCTTCTATTGCGGAGCCCTATCCCAGCAACCGCATCCCCGGCCGAATCGCTAAATTCTCGAATTACTTCTCTGAAACCACGGGTTTGCTGCTTTTATTCTTGCAAACGTGACGCAGAAACCGTCTGCGGGGGTTTAGTTTACCTGGTAACGTCCCCCCTGCGCACATTCTGGAATCTAAGACGTACTATGGCATCCACACCTCCCTTCCCAATGTGAAGCGCGTGCTACGAGTCGCCTAATTCCCAACATCTCGCATCGCTTCCTGGACGCGTGAGAGCGCGTTTATTCGGCGACTCGCATTTGCATTTTCGCAGCTAGAACTAAATCGCGATGGCAAAGGTGACATTGCCATGGTAACAACGATAAATGGATTAGCTGAATCCGACATCGTTTGAGTAAATACTTGCAGTCTTAAAATCTGTGCCAATAATATAAAGAATTCCTCATGACGAAACAATTTTCCCAAACGCTTCTGAACTCACGTTATTTGCTGTTTTCGTTGCGAGGCGGCAGACATAAAACCGCCGCCATGTTGGAATTTGAAGTGATTTCTAGCTTCAAGCTGGGAGAATGCAAAAGCGAGTGGTTGCATAAACGTGCCCTTAGGGCGCGTTTACGCAACAAGGCCTTCTCGCTCGCCGAACGCTATTTGCTAGTCAACCGTTATTTATTTACGATTAGTTTTCCCGTTTCTACTGAATAAATGCGGCAATACATAATAAATTAAATGTATTATAAACAACAATACGAATAAAGAACAACATGCAACAGTAATTTTAAACATTGCTACAACTTTGTTGTCATTTCACGCTATTTCCAAAATTTGCCATTCTCGCACAAAACACAACTCTTCGCAGTGATCAGACGACGGTAGAATAGCTGCTTGCAGCGAAAATCCAAAAACCAACATGGCGTCCATTTCGGGGTCATCGAATTGATGACAAACCATCGAATGCCGGCGTTCAGAAATCTGTCGGACGTTTTGTAGCGCAGCAAAATTTGTTTTCTTGTTGTCATAAATCGACGCTGTCATGTTGCACGCATCGCGGGTCGCGAGGCTCAAACCGGATATCTGCGTTCGCGTTGTTGCCAGGGGTTACTACGTATAGACAACTCGAAAGCCGCATTCTTCGGTAAAGGCGAGAAGCAGCCAGCAGATTTAGTATAACCAAGTAAAAACTAGTACAGCGAGGAAATTGCCATTGCGTAAACAGCACGTTTATGCAACAAATCGCCTTTTCATTCTCGCAGCTAAAATTTAGGGCTCGTTTACGCAGTGACTCGCTTTTGCATTCTCGCAGCTAGAATTTAGGGCGCATTTTCGCAGCGACTCGCTTTTGCATTCTCGCAGCTAGAATTTAGGGCACGTTTACGCAGCGACTAGCTTTTGCATTCTCGCAGCTAGATTTTAGGGCTCGTTTACGCAGCGACTCGCTTTTGCATTCTCGCAGATAGAATTTAGGGTGCGTTTACGCATCGACTCGCTTTTGCATTCTCGCAGCTAGAATTTAGGGCACGTTTAGGCAGCGACTCGCTTTTGCATTCTCGCAGCTAGAATTTAGGGCGCGTTTACCAAGCGACTAGCTTTTGCATTCTCTCAGCTAGAGTTTAGGGCGTGTTTATGCAGCGACTCGCTTTTGCATTCTCGCAGCTAGAATTTAGGGCGCGTTTACGCAGCGACTCGCTTTTGCATTCTCGCAGCTAGAATTTAGGGCGCGTTTACGCAGCGACTAGCTTTTGCATTCTCTCAGTTAGAATTTAGGGCGCGTTTACGCAGCGCCTCGCTTTTGCATTCTCGCAGCTAGAATTTACGGCGCGTTTACGCATCGACTCGCTTTTGCATTCTCGCAGCTAGAATTTAGGGCGCGTTTACGCAGCAACTCGGTTTTGCATTCTCGCAGCTAGAATTTAGAGCGCGTTTACGCAGCGACTCGCTCTTGCATTCTCGCACCTAGAATTTAGGGCACGTTTATGCAGCAACTAGCTTTTGCATTCTCGCAGCTAGAATTTAAGGCGCGTTTATGCAGCGACTTGCTTTTGCATTCTCGCAGCTAAAATTTAGGGCGCGTTTACGCAGCGACTAGCTTTTGCATTCTCGCAGCTAGAATTTAGGGCACGTTTACTCAGCGACTAGCTTTTGCATTCTCGCAGCTAGAACTCAATCGCGATGGCAAAGGTGACATTGCCATGGTAACAACGGAGTAGTGGCGCCAGCCAAGTCCAGGTAGGGGGCAATGATTCCCCGACGGGGAGGGGGGGGGGAATGAACATTTTTAAAATTGAAATATGATCCACTTTAGCAGGGGTCCGGCGAAATCAGCTTGGGGGTCTGGGGGAGCGTTGTAAGCTCCCCCAGCGTCGTCCGGTGCAGAGCTCCGGAAGCCGACGCATGTTACGTTATTTGAGGGCCTATTTTCGGCTTCCCGAGACACATTTGCACCACATTGTTAAGCAAATTTTGGATGTTTTTCGTAAAAATTCTTTAGATGAGAGGTCTTAAAATCCTAATTGTGACCAAAATTCTGTTTTTTTTTATATATTTTATTCACAAATTAAATTAACTGGTGAATTTAAATAAAAAAAAAATGAATTTAACGTTAACAAAAACTTATAGTTTAGGTTTGAAAAGTATTGCTGGTTACTTTCCAAATGGCGGAACATTCAGATGGCGTACCTGAATTTACTGAGAATTAGTTTTAAATCACGGTGGCGATGGGCTAAGAGGAAAAGAGCTACTAGCTACAAACCGCCAACTATTTTTTTATTTTAATTCTTTGCTCGGTTTTTATGGAATTAATTGTGTTCAGACTTCATCTGACGAAAACTTGGAAGGAAAGCTTTTTCTGTACAAATTTAGCTGACGTTTCGGCTATAACTATACCAAGAACACACAGCCGGACCTCAAAGGTACACGGCCATTTGTGAACACAGTGAATTTTTTTTTAGTTCTGCATTGGTTAGACGCTGAAGTTGAGTTTGCGTCCTCTTGGTTGGGTGGACGGGACTCTTGACCACTGGGCTGCTATTGCTCCGTTTGTTTGGGGTGTGTTTGACCCATCACAAACTACGCGTTGTGCGTTGGGCTTTTAAAATCGGGCCTTCTCCTTTTAGAGATAACTGGTAAGGCGTTGACATCCCAAACGTGTCTCATAACTAAGATGTCTGTTAAATCATGGCGTTGACGGTTGAAGGAGCAAATCAATTTTCAGTTTAGCAACTTACTGTACACGATTTTCGCTCAGTTCATTGGTATCATGAATTCAAGCTTTAATCCTTAACAAGTTTAGCTTTATACATATTTAGTTAACTTTTCTGCATTAACTAAGACAGCTTTTAAATATTATGGAGGTGATGAGGTAGCAACAGTAGGACTACTGGCAAACAAAGCGGCAACTGTATTTTGACCTTTTGTTCCCCGAAATTTTTACGAATTTTATGTCGTCATGTAGATTTCGTCTTCCGGCTGTTCCCCGACGACAGTCTCGTTAACCCCTGTAACAATGCTAAATGGATTAGCTAAATCCGACATCGTTTGAGTAAATACTTGGTCTTATAATCCGTGCCAATAATATAAAGAATTCCTCATGACGAAACAATTTTCCCAAACACTTCGGAACTCACGTTATTTGCTGTTTTCGTTGCGAGGCGGCAGACATAAAACCGCCGCCATGTTGGAATTTGATGCGATTTCTAGCTTCTAGCTGCCAGAATGCAAAAGCGAGTGATTGCATAAACGTGCCCTGATTCGAGGTGGTAAAGGTCAAAGGTGTCGTTGCCATGGTAACAACGCTAAATGGATTAGCTAAATCCGACATCGTTTGCGTAAATTCTTGCAGTCTTTTAATCCGTGACAATAAGATAAAGAATTCCTCCTGACGAAACAATTTTCCCAGTTGTTTCTCAATTCACATTCTTGACAGTTTTCGTTGCGAGGCGGCGGAGCTAAAACCGCCACCATGTTGGAATTTCAGATGATTTCTAGCTTATAGCTGCGAGAATGCAAAGGCGAGTCGCCGAACGCTATTTGCTAGACAACCGTTATTTATTTACAATAAATTTCCAGTTTCTACTAAATGAATGCGGCGGTACATAAAAAATTAAATGAATCATAAATTACAACAAGGACAAAGAACAAAGTGCAACAGTAATTTTAAACATTTTCTGCAACATTGTTTTCACATCTCGCTATTTCCAAAATTTGCTATTCTCTTGTAAAGAATCAGGAGGTGATCAGACGACGGTAGAATAAATGGCTGCTCGCAGCGAGCATTCAAAATCCATCATGGCGTCCATTTCGGGGTTAACGAATCGAAGACAACTCGTCGTATGCTGGCATTCAGAAATCAGTCCGCCGTCGTGTACAGCAGTAAACATGTTTTTCTTGTTGTTGTAAATCGACGCTGTCATGCCGCACACGTCTTACGTCGTTTCTCGAGCCACGAGGAGCAGATCTGTGTCCCTGTTGTTGCCACGTACTACGTATAGAAAACCCGGAAGCCGCATGCTCCGGTAAAGGCGAAAAACAGCCAGCAGATTTAGCATCAACTAAGTAAAAGCTAGTAAACATGAACATTTACGCTGCTGTTGCGCAAACGTGTCCACGCGCAGTCAAGACGTCGTGGCTTACGTCGTGGCTTCCGTATATCGTGGACTCGACGGCTTCGAGGCGTCCACGAAGATTGACTTTTTCAGCGGTTTTATCGGCGCTGAATCTGTGTACAAGACCGGATTCAGCATTTTGAAGGTATGGTGATGCTGATTTGACTCTGTTTTGCCACATTGGTGGTGTCATTTGCGGTTTTTCGTGCTTGTTTACATTGCGTTTGTGACCGTGCTGCAATCGTGAAGTACGGAAGTCGGGAGGGCACATTGTTCTTCTGACCACTTTTGAGCCACCTTTGCTATTTGCGATTTCGGAGTACGGAAGTTGCGAAGAGACATTGTTTTTCTTGCCATTCTTGTGCTTTTTCTGCTATTTGGGCTTGTTTATGCAATGGAGTCAACTACCGAGACTGTCACTACCCCTACCCAATCACAATCCATCCAACGAGGCTTTCTTCTGCGAGGAAAACCAACTAACCGAAGGACTACCCAGTTTTTTGACGCTCTTTCTTTTTCAACTCCACCTAACGCGACCAGTTCTTCTGCTGCATACCACCCTAAAGATACACTGACCAGCTCTGCACCACCATCATCAAAGCCTTCCCTCTGTGACCATTTAACCAATCGCCTGTCCTTGATATTAACAAAACTTGAACATGTATGCTGTGAAAAAGATATCGATCGTGCATCAATCGACTCTAAATTATCAGCCATCGCAGACTCGAATGCAAACGTGATGGAAGCTAACAACAACATGGGCATCACCGCAGCCGAATTTCGACTCTGGACTGCCGAACTGAACTACGACCTACAGGAGTACCACCATAACCTTCAAACTGCACTTTCCGAACAACTACAACTTGGGCTTCAGGAATTAAAAGATGAATTTAAAGCTTCATTTAATCTTCAGGCAGCTTCCATCGACACCACTCCATCTTGCCCTTCCACCCGTCGGGGCTGTGCGATGCGACTCGACAATCAAACTAAAGCGGGGGAGTACTCAACCGTGTTCACTGTAAGCAATGTTGGCCCTGACGAGCGAACCATCGAACTTTGTTCTGCCAGATTGTCACCACTTCCACCAAAGTTAGCAGGTTCATGTACACCACCACATACCCATGATCCAGCCAGCCTTCTCAATCTCCCGACTGATCAATTACCATCGGGTATAACAGTACGAAAAGTTAAAAAAAGAAATAGAGCACAAACTCGCAAGAACCCAGTCAGTCACCACACCAAGGCTTCAAGTGACCACCATGTATCTGCTTCTGGAGATCGAGTTGAGACTGCTTCATGTGTTGACACATCAACACGCACAACACATTCTGAATTTTCATTTACCCCCAATGGCAATCACGTTTCGTGGCATGATAAAACATTTATACTGGGAGACTCGCATGCTAGAAATCTAAAGTGCGGCAATAACTCACAATACAGATGTTGGCCAGGGTCTACTGCAGAGGTCATCTTGTCCAAGATTCCCGACATTTTGTGTGAACAACCACTGGAAACTGCATTCGTGATATCTGCCGGGTCAAACGATGTCCCATCTACCAAACCGAATAGGATTGCCGACACGATCTCACGGATTATAAAGCTTATTCGTTCGTCACGTCCTCGTGCCAAGATTACCATAATCGTCCTCTTCCCACGTCTTGTACGCACTCAACGTGGAAATGATCAGTGTGTCGCACATACTAACCTTTTACTCCGAAACGTGTGCGTGGACCTCAACTGCAATTTTGCCTCCCTGGACTACGAAATTTGTTGTGACCACACGTTGCTGGCTCGTGACTCACTCCACCTCACTGCACGTGGGAAAACGGTTCTTCAAGGCATTCTTGAGGCACTACACGCAGGTCCATTCACTCCTCCCAGGGAACATCAACCAAGTGCTGTGAACTCCACCATAGAACAGGAAAACCAACATTAATTGGGAATACTCCCACCAATGACAGTGTTCCCCCCATTTTTCAGCATTGTTGTTCTGAGGGTATCAAGTGTGTCTCCCTAAATGCTCGTAGTGTCGTAAAAAATTTAAATGTCTTTTTGGCTTTGGTCGCGGAGGGTGTCTATGACCTAATTTTTGTTGTGGAATCATGGCTCCACGCGGGCGTGACCAATGCAATGATTGTGGGTCCATACCCCTACCTAATTATACGTGTGGATCGACAATCAAGGGCAGGTGGTATATTTTTGCTACATAAACCTCATATACAGGTAGCTGTTTCTGAGGTTGGGTTGGGGGTGGAGGCATTAGCAGTGGTCTTGCCAGTGTTGAAGCTTAATATTATATTGGGGTATTTGACAGATAGTCACTTGCACTCTGCTGTTCTTAAAATGTGTTCCTTTATTACGTCATCAATGCATTCCACTTACTCTAATATTTTACTAGGTGACTTTAATCTATCAACTGTTGATTGGGCAGAACTTACAGCAATTGATAAACCACATCGTGACTTTATTGACCTTATTGCCCCATTGGCTCTTACACAATTGGTTGATTTCCCCACTCGAGGAGATAATATTCTCGATCTGGTTTTTTCTGATAACGATCGTCTTATTTTTGACTTAAATGTGATTGAACATCTTGGCAACAGCGACCACTGTATGGTCGTATTCTCTATTAATGTAGCTTCGTCCTACCCGACTCTATCTGCACCAAAGCAGGGGAAGGTTATTTTCCCCTTACTCAAAAAATGCCTGGGTAACATTGATTGGACGGTACTGCTTTCTTCTTTTCATCAAGATGTGGATTCCGTATGGAACGGCTTTCTTGAGTCTCTTCAGCTTTTGGTAAATCAATGTCGTACAAGGCGTCCACGCAACTCCTCCACTATTGGCCAGCCATCTTCGAGACTTAACTTGCTCCCCAACTACATTCGCAACTTAGGCAGAAAGAAACTCAGGATCTGGCATAAACTCAGGAATGACAACTCTTTACACATTGCCAATAAATACAAAGAATGTCGATCGCAGTACTCGACTGCAGTCGACGAATGGCAAAAGCGGAATGAGTTTGAGGCACTTGAAGAGGGAAACTTGGCTGCCCTTTTTCGCTTATATCGTTTGAAAACTCGTACTACACGCTCTCTACCACCTTTCCTTTCCGAGGGTGCCTTTGTTACTAATGACTTGGACAAAGCGGAGCTATTAAACGATATATTTGTTGCTAATTCGGTTATCGATAACCAAGTCACACCTCCCCTGTTTAACATTGAAATTGCTAACTCCACGGTACTCAACAATGTCCCTTTTACCAGATCACGAGTAATCGACACACTTCACAATATGAAGCCTAGCCATGCTGTGGGTCCCGATGGTTTCTCCTCCTACTTTTTCAAACAGATTGCCAACGAAATATGCGATGCTCTACTCTTTTTGTTTAAATTATCTTTCTCCACGGGTAACATACCCACGTTATGGAAGACAGCAAAAGTCTTACCGATCTTTAAAAAGGGCAATAATTCCAACCCGCGAAATTACCGGCCTATTGCTCTAACAGTGGTGCCGTGCAAAGTCATGGAGTCTATCATTAGGACTGACCTACTTCAGTATCTAACTGATCATGGGCTTCTTAATCAAGACCAGTTTGGCTTTCTTCCTGGCCGCTCAACGACGGTGCAACTTCTGGTGGCACTTGACCACTGGACTGATGCGCTTGACCTCGGTATACCAACAGATGTTGCTTCTTTTGACTTCCAGAAAGCGTTCGAGTCTGTTGTACACAGCAAATTACTACACAAACTTAAGATGCTCCATATCGGAGGTAATCTCCTCCAGTGGCTGGGTAGTTTTTTGATTGGTCGATCCCAGTGTGTGCAAGTGGGTACTGCCATTTCCACCTCATGCGACCTTATTAGTGGAGTTCCACAGGGATCGGTTCTGGGGCCGCTCCTATTTGTTCTTTATCTGAATGATCTTTTTGCGGGGCCACAGTTTGGTCATATTTCACATTTTAAATTTACAGATGACTTGAAAGCAAGCACCCCGATCATTTCTTTCTCTGATGGCTACCAGCTTTCAACTACTATCGATACTGTGTCACAGTGGTCATTGGACTGGCAGCTACCACTATCTGCCACAAAATGCAGTATGTTCCACATTGGTATTACAAACCCCAGCCTTATTTACACTCTGTCGGACGCATCCCTCGACGGAGTATATTCCACACGTGACCTGGGGGTGTGGTTTTCCAGCGCCTTAAACTCCACTACCCACTGTCGCCTGATTTCAGCCTCGGCCTACCGTAGGTTGTCAATCGTCCGACGTTGCTTTACATCTGCTAGTATTGTGACCAAAATT
>JAHWFP010144811.1:0-12337 GCA_023313725.1 Lithobius niger
TGCACCATTTTTATCGTTCTTTTTTACGTTGTCGTCCGTTGGTTGGTTGGTGGCCTGCTGCTGCATGGGTGTCCGTATATAGTAGGAGGAAATCGGCATGCCTGTGCGAAACGCAGAAAGCGAAAAGTCCTGATGTTTATTGTTTGCACAGCCAACGTCCAGCCCAGCGATCCGTGGACGAAAGATTCGGACACAGCCTAAAATTTCACTGTCACCTGGAGCACAAAATTGTGTTAGGTGGTCGGTGGAGGTAGTGATAAACATGAATAGAGCGGTCAAGGTTAATGTGTCTCCTCCTCCTGCACTCTTTCTAAGGTAGAGTAGAGGTGATGATCATGAATACGTAGCCATCAAGGTCAACGTGTTTTCTCCTCGCGTAATCTTAGGTTTTGTAGAGGTGGTGATGACCATGAATAAGCCGTCAAGGTCAACGTTTCTCCTCCTCCTGTACTCTTTAGGTTGACTGGAGGTAGTGATGACCAAGAATATAGCCGTCAAAGCCAATGTGTTTTCTCCTCCTGTAATTTTGGGCAGTGAGTAGAGATGGTGATGACCATGAATACAACAGTCAAGGCCAATGTACCTTCTCCCGTAATTTTAGGCAGTGAGTAGAAGTGGTGATGACCATGAATATAGCTGTCAAGGTCAATGTGTCTTCTCCTGCTGCAGTCTTCGGTTAAGTAAGGTGGTGATGACAATGAATATGGCCATCAAGGTCAATATGTCTCCTTCTGTAATCTTAGGTTGAGTAGAGGTGGTGATGACTACGAATATAGCCGTGAAGGTCAATGTGTCTTCTCGTGTACTGTTAGATAGTGAGTAGAGGAGGTGATGGCAATGAATATAGCCATCAATGTCAATGTGTCTACTCTTTCTGTATTTTTAGGCAGCGATTAAAGGTGAGATGACCATGAATATAGCCATCAAGGTCAATGTGTCTTCTCCTCCTGTAATTTTAGGTAGAGAGTAGAGGTGGTGATGACCATGCATATAGCCATCAAGACCAATGCGTCTTCTAGAATTTTAGGCAGTGAGTCGAGGTGTGATGACCATGAATATAGCCATCAAGATCAATGTGTCTTCTCCTGTACGTCAGATAGTAAGTAGAGGAGGGGATGACAATGAATATAGCCATCAATGTCAATGTGTCTTCTCTTTCTGTATTTTTAGGCAGCGATTAAAGGTGAGATGACCATGAATATAGCCATCAAGGTCAATGTGTCTTCTACTGTACTCTTATATAGTGAGTAGAGGAGGTGATGGCAATGAATGTAGACGTCAATGTCAATGTGTCTTCTCCTCCTGTAATTTTAGTAGAGTATAGAGGTGGTGATGACCATGTATCTAGTTGTCAAGACTAATGTGTCTTCTGGAATTTTAGGCAGCGAGTCGAGGTGTGATGACCATCAAGATCAAGGGGACATCTCCTGTATCGTTAGATAGTGAGAAGAGGAGGTGATGGCAATGAATATAGCCGTCAATGTCAATGTGTTTTCTCGTCCTGTAATTTTAGGCAGCGATTAGAGGTGGTGATGACCATGCATCTAGCTGTCAAGGTCAATGTGTCTTCTGAAATTATAGGCAGCGAGTAAAGGTGTGATGACCTTGAATATAGCCGTCAAGGTCAATGTGTATTAATAATAATACTATTTGTTGCGATAGCAACGGGTCTGGGAAGGACTGGGGAGTCACTGACAGCCAGCCGCAGTTACATGTAAATACAGTGTACATAAACGGCCAAGGAATGGATGGTGGTAAGAGGTTTGGGGACACGAATGCCTTACCACCAAAGTTAGACCTTCCAGGGACTCAAAGGCCCCCGATGGCATCGCCAAACGCGCAGGACATGGGAAGGGTGTGAAAATGTTATAAGTCCCAAAATGATGCTGTGTAATTAAAAAGTAAAAAACAGTGCTAAAAAATTTAAAAGTATACTACGGTGAATACTAAAAACTAAAGCACCCAAATAGTAGGATTTGTCAACACTTAAAAAAATAATAATTTAAAAAATATATAAAAATACGTAAATAAATCAAAGGCAAACCCGATAAAACAGGGCGGCAGGACTACCGCATGCACTCTTAGATAGTGAGAAGAGGAGGTGATGGCAATGAATGTAGCCATCAATGTCAATGTGTCTTCTCATCCTGTAATTTTAGGCAGCGAGTAGAGGTGGTGATGACCATGCATCTAGCTGTCAAGGCCAATGTGTCTTCTGAAATTGTAGGCAGCGAGTAAAGGTGTGATGAGCATGAATATAGCCGTCAAGGGCAATGTGTCTTCTCCTGTACTCTTAGATAGTGAGTAGAGGAGGTGATCGCTATGAATATAGTAATCAAGATCAGTGTGTCTTCTCCTAACTCTCAGGCAGTGAGTAGAGATGGTGATATTCATGAATACAGCCATCAACAGTATTGTGTCTACTTCTCCTGTACTCTTAGGTTGCGAGTACAGGTGGTGATGACCATTCATATAGCCATCAAGGTCAATGTGTTTTCTCCTGCAACTTTAGGTAGTGAGTAGCGATGGTGATGACTATGAATACATCCGTCAAGATCAACGTGTCTTCTCCTCCTGCTGCATGCACATCAGGATGCTCGTGCCGGCATGGGGTGGTCCACTTCAAGACTAGGGTTTTTTATTTTAATATTTTCTTTTGAACTATTCTTTCAGACATTTTTTATCTGGAATTAAGTGGTTGTGGTTAATGTGTATGAATCTAGTGATTCCAAATTAATGCGGGCTCTAGTCTGTTTTTTCATTAAATAAAACTTGGACTTAGTGAAACGATCTGGTGAAATTCCGGGGTTAATGCTGTGTTGAACGAGGGATTGGATCCTACTTCTAAGTTTAAAATTTGAATTATGGGAAGCCAGGCGTTCCTTGAGTTTTCTTCGGCTATGGCCTACATAGGTGCATGTAGCAAGAAATACGTTAAACCATGTTGTGAACATTCATTGCCGTCTGCTTTGGTATTGTTTGATGGTGCATTGCAATTTGCTTAATGTTTGGGTGGCTGTTGGACGCCAACCCAATATTACAGACTGCACCTTTTTTCCTGAGATGTTCGCTGACCCCTTGTAGATATGGCGAAGTCATAGCAGTGACTGATGGGGGGTAGAGTAGGTTTTTTTGGTTATTAAGGCTCTAGGAATGAGTTGGTCAACATACCCAAGCGAGTGGGACATTGCGAGTGGCCTGCGAGCGTCATTGTGCATTGTTTAGGAATGCAGCGGTTTTCGGGCATTATCCTTTACTCAATGCTCGCTTTTCTGAGAGAATGTCTCTGAAGTAACAACAGTCTAACAATGCTTTTTCCTTTGTTGCAGACTGAAATGGGCGAATCTCATAAAAATGGCCATTCTCAAACACGAGAAAACATCAACGAAACATTGACAAATATTGTTGGTTCTGTGCACACGTTGTATCTACTGTGTGCGCTGCGTATCGTTGAGTCCTGCAGTTATTTTATGAGCAGCTACGCCTTCCTGGAGGGGACGGCTTTAATCGACGACGGTCGCCATTGTTTTTGTAACCGTCTTGGATATCAACAAGGCACTCTCCTACCAAAAACATACAACCGATTATCTGTGTTCGTTCTGGAGTGAACGCAAGATGGGATAAAGACATTATAGTGCTATTCCTCTATTTGACATTGGTTTTCTATTTCAACAGTTCGCCAGCTACTGCCAGATGGCAGTGCGAGCATAACGATGAAACTTGCTATTTCAGTGCATTCTTGCTCGAATCCTTAATGCCCCCGCGGCGAACAAGGGAAAGAAGAAACTGCCCCCTCAGATAAGACGAAACATCGTAACAAGAGGACTCTTGGAACGTATTTTAAACGGGTACATTAGTGTTTCAGCATCGTTATCGATTACAAAGTTCTTCGTCAAACAAGGCGAATGAGAAATTACCCCTTCACTCACTCAAAGGTGATAAATTTGTTTTAGTATTCGCAACAATGGACCACTTGGAATTGCGCGATTGACATTGTTACATGGGCAATGACGTTGCCAATGAATCGCTCTCTAATTGTTATAGTGACAAGACATCACGTTAAAATTTAGTGAAGGTTTGAAATAGAGCGTGTTATTCTGTAGGTCACTTTAAGTTCTAATAAAACTAACAAACAGATATTCAGCTGGATAATTCCCTCAAACCTTGGCCATTCCTAACCAATAGCCCGTGATTTCAGGCATTATCCTTTAAAAAATAAATAGACAGATTCTCTAAATTTCCCCATAATAATCCTGGATGACGTCGGGTACAAGTCAGTTCCTGTTCTCTTATTGCAACAATGAACCTTGACTCACTGTTTTAGAAGCGACCTCGGAATCAACAATAACGGCTCACTAGCTTTTACTTCATCAATACTAAATCTGATGGCGGCTTCTCGCCTTTACTGGAGTATGCGGCTTTACTGGAGTTGTCTATGTGTATTAGTAACCATGGCAACGACGCAGACGCAAATCTTCTCCTCGTGACACGGTGTACGATGCTTGCAACATTTGATCGTCGATTTATGACAGCAAGAAAACAATTTTTACTCTAGTACAAGACGACGGACTTTTTTTTTGTATGCCGGCATTCGATGGTTTGTCTTCGATGCGATAGCCACGAAATGGACGCCATGTTGAATTTTAAATTCTCGCTGCGAGTAGCAATTTATTATACCGACGTTTGACCATTGCTAGAAGCCGTACTTTGAGGGAGAATAGCAAATTTTGGAAATAGCGTGAAATGATAACATACTTGTAGCAACGTTTAAAATTACTGTAGCACTTTGTTCTTTATCCGTGTTGTTATTTATAATACATACAATTTGTTATCTATTACCGCAATCATTTAGTAGCAACGGGAAACTAATCTATATATATAATACGCTACCGACAAGAGTGACCGACAATGTCAAATCAACGGGTCAAAGGATTTTAGCGAGCGTTAACCGCACCCGGTCATCTGCCCGACGAAGCCCTAAGGCCCTAATCAACGGATGTGGCCTGTAACAATCAGTAACAATCGAAATATTGCTTTAATAATGCTACCTCTTAGAGCAGACTTGAAGACTTTCAAAGTTGGTTCAGTAACAATCACTGCATGCACGACCGTTGTTGGATTTATTGCGCTTGCTATCAGAACAGAGAAACGGGCAATTGAGCGTCCTCCATTGAAAAAAAAGACATTTACTTCCATAAAAAAAACAAATCAGCAGAGGTTAAAATGGAGGGGGAGCAGGGATATTCAGATCACTCAACAGGGCAATCCGGGTCGAGGACGGGGGAGGACGAGAAAGGGGTGGGGGGGAGCATGGGGGAAAATCAGACCATACAACTGGGTAGGCCTCAGGGGGGTTCGGAGGAGGAAGCAGGGGGTAGCCTTTTCATTCCATACTGCCCACTACAGTATTTCGCTCAGGTATGCCGGAACCGGCTAGACCGGCGTATAATGTTACGCCGGGGTTACAGCTAGTCATAAATAAATAACGGTTGACTAGCAAATAGCATTCCGCGAGCGCGAATGACTTGTTGCTAAACGCGCCCTAAGCCCTTGTGCTGCACCTTCGGTAGTATTGTTGCTTCTCATCGTTTCTAACACAGCTTGTCAAGGTTCATTGTTGCAATAAGAGGATTCTTATTCTATTGGTTTACAGAGTCAGTGTAGTCATTGTTGGAATTAGATGCAATGTTGTAGTGTTAAGCACTACAACATTGCAGCATTGCAGCATTGGGCTGCCCGAAGTTAAGCAGCATTGGGCTGGATTGATACTTGGGTGGGTGACCGCCTGGGAATCTGGCTGTTGCAGACATAGGGCCTTAGGGCTTCGGGCAGATGACCAGGAGTGGTTAACGCTCGTTAAACCCTTTCACCTTCCTTTCATGTTGTAGTGTTGTTTACAGGACAGAACGGCTTCGGTCCATGGCTCTGCATTAAAATAAACGGCTCACTCGGAACACTGTTGCAACTCTAAGGTTACGTGCTTAAACGGAGACGTTTGAACAATGAAAATTGCAAAAGAATGATAAGTAAAACAAAAAACACAAGTTACGCTCTTTTTATGACTGAAACGTTCTATGGATGGGAAAATCGATCTCTTCGTGTGTTCTGCCATTTTTCTTCAGCGCCAAGGAATACTATACGTATATAATAATGCCTCAAACAGCATGAAAGTTCGGTGTGCAAATAACAATTCTCGACCGCTATCGGGCAAGCAGGCGACTGGTCATTTCTGGTTGGTCTGAGCGTTGAATTTTGAAAAGGGGCGAATGGAAAGCGGGTATAAAGGAGAGGGGGATATGGGGGAAGAAAGGGAAAGAGGAAGAATGGGGTAAAAGAGTGGGATTTGGCAACGCCGTCATTGGTCCAACATGGCCATCCATCACCCCCGTGACCGAATAGAATAAGCCATCGTGTGTTAAGTATACCCCAGCGCGCGTTTCTACTGGAGACGTGGAAGAGAAGAAAGAAAACGATAAACGAAAAAGAGAAAGCTTTTTCTTTATTCTTCTTTTTTTTTAGGGAGGGGGGGGGGGGGAGGGCCGAAGGGTAAAAGGGGTGGCTTTTACGCCAATGTCCTCGTGGGTGTCCTTGTTGTATTCAATTCAAAAAGCGCATCAACAGTCAGAATCGGTCAGCATCTTCCCTTTTAGACTTTCCCCCCCTTCCCCTTTTATCCCTTAGAGAAAAGCGTGAAACCTTCCATTTTTTTTTCCTTTCTGAAAACTTCTGCATTTTGCCGCCAGACTGTGCGTCAACGACTGTGTGTCAACTAGGGATGGGCGTTTAGGTCAATCTCGGACTTGGAATTAATTGACTCAGTTCCATTTGGTGGAATTGATTCAACACGGGCAATCCCAGATAGAGAATTGGTGAACTTGGTTTACAATAGGTAAAATCTTCTTCACTTCTGCTTGACTTGATTTGGGTATTTTCCGAAATTATAAAACGACTTGGTAACCATTTATGCCATTAATCCAGTCCATGTACCGCTCAAATAAATTACAAACAAAAACGTCAAGTGTGCCGTAAAAAAAGGCGTTATATGATTGAAGTTTCATTTTACTTGTTAAAATGTACACGGATAAAAATTGGTGATTTTTAATTGAAATAATCAAATGTACAATTGAGAAAATTGGACGTGTTTAAGTGCTGGTGTTCTTTACGTAACGTATATGATTGGTAAAGCACAACAGCACTTAAAAAGATGCAATTTTCTGAATTGTACATTTGATAATTTCAATTAAAAATCACCAATTTTTATCCGTGTACATTGTAACAAGTAAAATGAAACTTCAATCATATAACCCCCTTTTTTTATGGCACACTTGACGTTTTTGTTTGTAATCCGTGTACCTTTTTTACGGCTATGGTGTCGCGCTATAAAGGTTTATGCATGCAGTCGATTGTTGCATGCACGAAGAATGAATCTGGAGTTTGCTGAGTGGCATTGTTCCCTAAATACAATGATTAAAACAATCAAAATGATCGTTTAGGGTCCCGTAACTCCGGAATGGATCGACCAATTAAAAAAGTGGTCCCTGTAAGGTTGAAGCCCAGGGAAATTTCTTGCTCAGATCATGTTTCATATTTTAGGTAGGTGCAGTAGTTTTTTCTGAAACCGTGTCAGCCAAGAAGAACCAGAACAACAACAACGACAAGTGAACAGTTTTCAAATTTACGTGTGGCTTCCTACGTTTACTCTTGCACGGAATTGCATAAAAGTTGGTGTAAAGTTTGGAAAAGTTGCTATCTGCTATCTGGCCAAATTTGGTCGAAATATATTGAATAGAAACGGAGAAATTAATAGTTTTAGTTTTGCTGGAGAGAGGACTTCAATCCTATATACTGTATACACGGCTATCGCCGTCTATGATACAGATGCAAACCTATTTCAATCGCCTTTTGAACTTAAAAAGGCAGACTGCCTCAGCGGGAAATGAACCCTGGACGTGTGATGCCAAAGGCCGAAATCCTCCACTAAGTCATACTGACACGGTTTAGCGATATAGGACTTTGGTCATTGGTCTCAAAGGTCGAAGACTCAACTACCTCTCAGGTAGCCGGATGTCTAAGCCCAAAAGGAAACGTAAACTGGTTTGCATCTGTGTTTTTTGCATCACTTATCGAGCCGATTTGGCTTTCTGTCCTATTTATTCATGTACCGTAATCTTGCTTACTTGCATGTTTGCTGGGGCCAATGGCCAATCTTTAGCGTCTTACGTGGCTAATCTTTCATAGGTTACAATATCTATGCCTTGTAATTTACTTTCCGGTTCCTGCCTCTAGAAACTTTCTTTACCCATAATACCCTTGCTACTTCGCGGTTGTTATGGGTTACCAAATCGTATTTAAGCAAAGGAGCTAGCATGAAAAGTCAGAAAGCCTTCGGGCCAGCCAACTGGCTTGTCCCTTCGACCCCTGCTACGTCTTCTGGTTGGGGGGGGGGGGACTTTTGGTAGGCTCAATTTTGGTTAGGCCTCTTTAGCTTAAACGTTCCCCCAACCCAAACAAGCCTATTTTCCCAACCCTAACTTAAGCCCAAAGTTCCCTAGCTTTAAGAGTTGCTTCAGTCTAACTTGCTTGATCTAACGTCGTCATTTTTCGTCATACCGGTCAGGTTGACTTGGCTTGCCACTGTAATGCTATTCATTGGAATACATTTGATTTGATTTGATTTTAAATGCCTTGTTTTGGCATTCTTTGATTCAACTTGAGGTGTCATTACACCGAATTCATTCCAATTCCACAAAAATCAAAATCAATTGTACCTGATTTCAGCCCTCAACTCACCACAATCGTCTAAATGTTGGGCAATTTCCTAAATTTTCCGAATGTGCCTGCAATTGTGTTGGGCTTTGACTTAATTGACTGGAATTGAATGGAACTGGTCAAAAAATTTCTTGAATCAGCCAGGAACCATGGCTAAAATTGAGAAGAGATCAACTGGAAGTCAAAGAATTGGAAATGGTTTGTCAAAATGAGAAACGTAATTGACAAACATATGAAATAGTAAAATAAGAATACAGCAATGAATTGAACTGCAGTGAAACACGGAAATGACTTGGTTGGAAGCGAATATCACAGATGAATTGGAATTTATCTGAATGGTACTGGTTACCAATGGAATCCAAGTCGACGTGGACCTGACTTGTCATTCACTTGTCATTCACTTGATAGGTAACCGACTCAAATCCGTTGAAATTAAATATTTTAAGTTCGCATTTTCAAGTTTTAAATCCCCACACATATCTAAAAGAGCACATTTTCCTGGTATTTTCCGGTATTTCAGGTGACTCCTAGGGAAGTTCAGGGTCATTTTCAAGGGGTAAAAAAAAAAAAACTTCCTATCTGGTGTAACTACAGGCATGTTACCAGCGTTTCAAAATTGTTCACATTTTGCACGCAGCCAAATTAACAAATTTTCACATATTTTTTTTTCTATGGTAGCTTACAACTGCTGAATTTAATAGTTAGGGCGGGTTTACGCAAGGACTCGCCTTTGCATTCTCGCAGCTAGAACTCAACCGCGATGGCAAAGTTGTCGTTGCCATGGTAACAACGCTATATGGATTAGATAAATCCGACGTCGTTTTAGTAAATGCTTTAAGTCTTATAATCCGTGACAATAAGATAAAGAATTCCTCCTAACGAGATTTTCACAGTCGCTTCTGAACTGGCATTATCCAGTGTTTTTATTGCGAGTCGACATAGCTAAAACCGCCGCCATGTTGGAATTTCGGACGATTTCTAGCTTATAGCTGCGAGAATGCAAACACGAGTCGTTGCGTAAACGCGCCCGTACAGTTGAGTTTTTCCCAGGAGCTTAAAATAGTATTCATTTTTTTCTTTCACTTTGAGTTAACATCATCATTTGTGTCTTGGATGATATGATGGTGTTTGCTGATTCAATTTGAACATGTCCAATGTCTTGCATGCTGTCGCGTTCTGTTTCTGTGTTCATCATTACCTCAAATTTTTTATTTTTTTTTGGCTTCAATGTTTTCTTTCTCGGCATCCTAGCAACTGTCACTTCCCTCAGCCAATGATGCAGCCTTCTGTTTTCTCTTTTTAGCTTCGTTTTACTTTCTCAGTCTTTCTTTTTAAGTTTTGGTTGCCTTTCTTATAGGGCACGTTTACGCAATCACTCGCTTTTGCATTCTCGCAGCTAGAAGCCAGGAATCACCTCAAATTCCAACATGGCGGCGGTTTTATGTCTGCCGCCTCGCAACGAAAACAGCAAATAACGTTGAGTTCAGAAGCATTTGGGAAAATTATTTCGTCATGAGGAATTCTTTATATTATTGGCACGGATTATAAGACTGCAAGTATTTACTCAAACGATGTCGGATTTAGCTAATCCATTTAGCGTTGTTACCATGGCAATGTCACCTTTGCCATCGTGATTGAGTTCTAGCTGCGAGAATGCAAAGGCGAGTCGCTGCGTAAACGCGCCCTTACTCTAGCTAACAGTTCCTGGATGATGAATGGGAAGCTTTTTGTGGTGACGACCATGGAGAATCTTAAATGAAACTGTCATTCGCAATCCACTGATGTATCCATTTGAAAGTCTTGTACGATGTTCGGTAATTATTTGTTTACCAAAACCTCGCTCTACATCAGCATTTCCACGTGACAAAGTAGCATTAAAAATAAAAAAATAAGTTTGTTGTGACTGTCAGCATGAAACCTAAATTTTTCACACAGCTTTACTAATTTTTCTCACATTTTTCCACACAACTTTTAATTTTTAACATTTTTCACAAATTTTCACACTGGTAATATGCCTGAACTAGAATTCCCTAAACTAATCTAACATGTTCAGCACCTGTTCATCACCTTGATAAATTTAACACGTTCATCAGTAGCGAAGGTGGGAAGCTGCATCAAGCCTCGACAACACCCTTCTTCCTCCCTCCCACCCCAACCCACAGTGGGAGATGCCAGGGAATTCACTCCATCGTCGACTAAGCACAACCCAGAGAGAGCACAAAAAAAGAAATGGATTTGAGTTTATTGTCACCAATGAATAAAACATTTATGCTCATTGTGCTCCTCTATCGTCTGGTCCCCATCCCTTCTTATTCGCGCCACTTTCGAACAGTTTTCCCGCCAACGCCGGCCAGAGACAAATAATAGGCGGCTAAGCTGACCGTGAATAAAATGGTGGCTGGTCGGTAACAGCGATGAAAATTTCATTGGCTCCTGCAATCCAGAACACATTGTTTGTAGTCATCTTCTTCCTGTACTTTCCGTCTCTTCCTGTTACTCGTAACCATGGTAGATAAGTAGGTAGTGACGCTTTTCTGAAAACATGGGATAAAATAATACCCGTTTTCATCAACGGCACCAGAAGGCAGCACGTGTCAGGTGCTCGTAGGAGGCAAAACTTGAAATAAAAAAAAGGCGGAATCGTTACTATGGTAACCATGGTAATAGCGACAATATCTTCGGAAACTGACGAAATACTCATGCATGCGCAACATCTAAAGTTGAAGAACTTATTCTGTGTTCGACTCGAACCGTATTCAGTTCGTTACGAGATACGTGAACCACGGAAGAAGCAGAAGCTTCAGCCTGAGCGGCCACTCACGCTCTTCTCGGAACACATGAACATGGGTTATACCAAACATCTAACGCAAGATGTTTGGTTAAAGCCTCAGACTGTATTCTTTCACTCACTTCATACAGCGAAGAAAAGCACACCATACTCGATCAACAACTCTGTTCGCCGCTTCTGGTCTTACTTTTACTTTTACGGCTTCTAGCTTGAGGTCCCGACGACTGAGCAGAAGTATGGACGGCTCTCTGATCACAAACCGCATTTGCTGGCTGCTTTTATAGCAAAGTGAAGCAAGCGCAGGTGTGATGGAGCGCCAAGCCCCTACCGTTGCATGCATAAACATGCTTTGGTGTTTTACAGTGAAGCTAATCGTCCCGACTGAAGAGGCGCGTCTCCATTGGTTTCTTGTCCCAGAGTGCGTATAGCGCTTGGCCAAGTGCCACAATATTTCCTAAGTAATTCTTACGTGCCTACGAAAGCTAAACTATTCGCAAAAATATGCAAAGTAACTTTTCCCAAAGGCACGGAGTAATCAGAACTGATAAGTTGAACCCCTGGCGGCCTCTAGATGCGATCGGTTGAATCAGCAATCATCTCCCTAACATATTTACACTTAAGTTTCCTGCAGTCCCAAACTCTCCTAAAACTTACCCAACTTTTGTCTTAATAGACCAAGGATCCATCACATACACTGTGGCGATAATTGGTACGTTCCACCTGGCCTCACCAGTAACGCCACAGTTAAGGGAGAAGCTATCAAATATGGTACGTGGGCCA
>JAHWFP010144818.1:8106-29578 GCA_023313725.1 Lithobius niger
GCCCCATTCATTAGAACAATAACAAAATCCTCCCAACACCAAAAATGCTACTAAGCCTACATAGAAGTAGTATGGGGCACAGAGAGTGTAATATATTGCTATGGTTAGTACTGGATCAGCGAGCCATTCAGTGGCACTTTTTAGGTACGGGGGGGGGGGGGAGGAGGAGAGTGCATCTACGAGAATCGCCCATGATTACACAGGCTTTAAACCCCTTGACCAATTCCTGGTAGATGCCCGTTGCGAGTATGGGGATAATTGGTCCTTTTCATCGCGGGGTTAGTAGGTAGCGGGAAGAAAAGAAAGTGACTCCCCAATTCTCCTTCCTCGTGCAGGCTGGCCCCGGGTAGAAAAGATAGGTTTTTAACATGGCATAGGACAGATAAAGGGCTATTAGTGGGCAAGCGGCCTACTATAGCGAAGAAGGCTATCAAAATTGTAGGACAGTCGGTTTAATATTGGTAGGTATCATCACAGCTACGAGACTTTCCTAAAGACCAGTAATGTTAGAACGCATCTGTCTGTCAGCCGGTTTTCACTAAATAGGGTATCGAAACCTAACCGTACTGGTGTATGTGCACAGTTGTTTGGTTTGTATGCCTAAGAGCTTCGCACCGATATACGAGTGATTTAAAAATGTCAAGTTCGATACCAAATTCAATAAAAATAAAATGCCCAAACGGCCTCAAATGTGGAGGTACACAGTCTGCTGGTGAAATAGCAACGTAAGTTAACATTATTGTAAGAACAGTACGGGTTAAATAAGTAGCGTTAAAAGTTCCTTTATTACATTTGTCGTTCATAATTTTGAGCTACGAACAGCTAATTAGATTGTAGGCATGTTTTCAAAGCTAGATCATCACTAAAAGCTAGTGGATATATAGAAATTTGCTATATATGCGACACTGTAACTTAAAATAGCCGAAACAAAATAAAAACAAAAGTTAATAAAGAACGATCGAAAATGGTGCCGAAAAAAAAGAAGCAAATGTTGGTCTTTAGGAAGGTCACGTAGGTGCTATGATGCTGGCCGCCTCTAATTTCATCCGTAGAGCTTGATGTAGTGCTTGTTCTCGGCAAAAGCACTCCAGCAGGCTGTACATCAACAGATTCTGTGAGAGTGGTAATTCATGAATTTCCTGAACTAGCTATAGTAGAGAAAGTAATAATAAAAAAAACCCTTAGTATGAGGGACGTGGGGGAAAAATCAATATGAAGGACGTAAAAATTATGTAGATACCTCTTCGCCTGCATTCAACATTGGTGCGGCGTTGTCGTGGGGTTGGGTTATACGGCCCTATTAGTAACCACCGCAAGATGTGCGCGTGACATGGCCCGTGCTCCGATGGAGTGGGGTCTGGACTCGCCGGCATATCTACAAGCGGAATATAGGACGGAACAGGAGGCGGGGGTCGGTGGCTAGCTCCCCTGAGCCTCCGTTACTCCACTAAGGTCACTTCTGGTTCCTTTTAGCAAAGGGGAAAAACGTAAAAAATATCTAAAGCCCACCACCTAAACCCAAGCCGTAATATATGTACAAACCTCAATGCTCACAACAGGCGGAGAATATTTTAAGCTATAAGAACTTTGATTAGTCCCACATGCACAGATCGAACAATTCTTAGCTATTCCTCAGTAGCGTAAGAACGAATGAACGAAAAACCCCTAAAAATAGCAAAGTCCGTGCCTATAAGCTAACATCCAATCAATGTTACCTTCCTAAAAAGAGAAGGAGGGGATAGTCACCTCCATTCCTTGGGACACCCCTAATCGAAAACCCTGATAGAAGTGTATGCATAGCGCGTCACAAAAAATTAGTTGATAAGTGACTGACGACTTAGACTTATGAAAATAAAGGGATCGAATCGCTAAAACAGAGGGTCAATACGTTGAACAACACGCACAAGATGGAAGAGTGTCTCATGACAAAATAAAAACAAAGGGTTGACAGGCATTTAACGAGGGAGATGATCATTTGAGGCATGAAAACAAATTCCCCCGCTAATAGTTTTTACACCTTTTCAGCAAACACCCACGCACTCATCAGTATTTTTAACAAGTCAAAACAAAGTCGGTGGTCGGATCACGTCACAAGCAGGATGGGGACATTGGGAGGTCTGGAAAACAAAAACGAGCGCATGATATCGGTGTAAGGAAAATGTGTTTAGTCTACCAGCTGGGGAGGAAAAGTGAAGATCCTGATGTCCCCCCCAACAACAACAAAAATGCAGCTGGGGTTATGGAATAACACGGGGGGGTTTAAAACGTGACCGTAGGGGTGAGACCAGTGTTGGTTGTCAAGGAGGGTGGTCAAGGAATGGGGGACAACAAAGACTAGACACAAATGAATGTGAACAGACATTCCTGTCTGGCTTTCCCCCAAAACACAATATTTTCACGTAACCCTTTTAGCATAGCAAACGTTAATGAGGTACACAAGTGTACTGAAAATGAATGGGGTTGAGTCTAACCACGTCAGAGCTACGCTGTTATAGGTCGAAACACATCACGTGTCAAACCACACCATCCAAGCACGCATGGACCAACACACGCATGGACCAATGAAAGAATATGTAAATTGTATTGTAAGGGGTACGGCCGCTACAAATGAGCAAGATTCGTCAGGAGGTGGAGGAAAAAAGATGCTCAACTGAAACAATGTAAAATAAGGCCCTGTATGTAAGCACAAGGAGCGTAGCGAAAAGCCACAATTCGTCCAGTCTCCCTCAAACAGTGGTCCAACGCCAGAAAAGGTAAGCATTGTTGCTAAAAAGATATTTACATTATTGCAAGTACTGTTAAATGCATTTCGTAATGTTAACGAGTTGCTACTGGTTTATATTAAAGGGAGGGAAAAAGCAAAGCAAAGTTGTGGCGCAAAAGGAATCCAAGTGGCATTCAACAGTAGAGAAAGTAGGCCTATTTTATATTTATTAGCATTGTGAGGTAGGATAGGTGGTATTAAAAAGAGGGTTCTCTACGTTTTCCCTTTATATCATGGGAAAAAAAGTAAAATGGCAACACCCAAGCTTGTAGAGTGTCCAGACGCTTATTTTCTCGGAGGAGAAATTTACCTTCAAGTAACGAAATTTCAGGGAAAATTATATGTCCAGTTAAAAGAACATATCACGCCCGGGTCCGGGTTGCAGCCCGGCCGTCAAGGTATCTCGTTCACGCCGTCGGACTGGTACGAATTTTCCAAAGATTGGGACGTGTACAATAAAATCATAAGCAACCGGGATCGCAGCAGCAGATAATGTCAGGCCGAAATTGTGGCACAATCTTAAAGGTGATTACCACTCAAAACGCATCTGAGTACCAAGTCAAATTCATACTGGAAAAATACGGCCGTAAATACATTGTGTTAAATTACAGGCAGTTTTCTGGCTCGATTGGTTTTGTGACTGACATTTCGAGTTTGTTGGACAGAAAAATGAAGGAGCTCACGCCCTCCCCCACACCATCGGTAGAGACTTGGTTGGAGTAGTAACGCTAGTTTTTTTCTCCACAGTCATCAATAACTACAATTCCTTTTGTGACTCATTTCCCCTTTCTAGTTTTAATTAAACAGGGTGGGCAGAAAGGAAGGGCCACCCTTGGCAATCAAAGATGGTTAATGTTAAGATAATGAAACTTTGCACGGTATGTAGGCGAACTGGGGGCAAACTAACCATGTGTCGATCACTCACCTTGACGCATAATTTCAAGGTCATCGTGATGGTAACTTTTTACTATGCTTCGTAGAACCCCAGTGTAAATTAGTAACTTGTAGACAGTGTCAAGGCATGGCCAAAGCAAAAAACGGACCGCAATTCGGTACTTTACTTTAGGAGTTGCAGAAATTACAAACATCATTCTGTTGTAACACGAGTGGCTTTCCTGCCAAACAGTTCTGTCAGGGTCTTTCGCACCTCGCATTGTATTGGCAGGTAATAGTGTTGGCAGCACACGCAAATTGGCGTAATTCATTAACCGTGATCAGCTCTGAAACAAAATCAGAAATGTTAACCTGAGGGAGGAACAACCTTAGTTTCATTTTCTTGACAACCATGGTAACTAAACCATGCAAACTTGCATACGATGTTGTAGTTTGCAGCACCATTCTGTTTATAAGTGTAATGTAGCAGATTGTGTTGAGCTAGTGTCGAGTCATCAGTATGTCAGTTGCTGTTTGTTTCCAAGCATGCTTCATATTTTGAGGACCACTGGACTTTATTTTACACTCACTTGTTTGGCAGGAAAGCCACTTGGTCAGCACAACAAAATGATGCTTGCAATTTTCATAACTCCTAAACTAGGTAACCGAATTTCATTCCGTTTTTTGCAATGGCTATGCCTTGCCATTGTCTACAAGTTTTTAATTTACACTGGGGTTCTACGAACCATGGTTAAAAAGTTAGCATCACGGTGACCTTGAAAATATGCATCAAGGTCAGTGATCAACACATGGTAAGTTGGCACCCTGTTCGCCTACATACCATGCAAAGTTTCATTGTCCTAACATTAACCATCTTTGATTGCCAAGTGTAGCCCTTCCTTTATGCCCCACCAAGTATATGGATATTTCCAGATGTCAATACTGTCAAAATTAGTATAGGGAAAATGATGAGGAATCCCTATTTTAGAACCGACACAATGGCTCGGTCTCAATTATATTAACGCCAACCAAACTCTCCAGTGGATGTCAAAATGAGGAATGTATCAATTCATTTAGTAGCCAAAACGTGCTCGTTTTGACAGAAGGAGCTAAAACCACGGCCTTAACCGAATACATCATTCATATGATGTATTTCCTGCCCTATATCTCTCAGGCAGTGGCCAGTTGGACTCAACGAATAACAGACCTAATAACTGTTCCAGCGCAGTCTGCAACAGCGCAGGCTACAACACTGTCAACTGGTCTACTGCACGTGAAAGAAAAAGGAAGAGTGACGACAAGGGGGAGGGGGAACTGGAGAAAAAACGTAAAAAGCACACCCCTGAGAAATCTACTAGCAAGAAGACTGTTAAATTTGCTAGCACTCCCCCCCTCCCCTCCTTCAACCCAGGTCAAGGAGGAAGAGGCCGAAATGATTGAGCTGGAAGATGCTCTGGCCGTGTGCTCCAAATGCACCCAGGATATAACCCACGTAAAATGTGATGACGGCTTAGAGGACAGTCGTCTCCCTTGCTGTGGATGTAAGGCTAACTCAGCGAGACTCGAAGCGACATAATCTTTAAAAATGATAGATTCAGCATTGTTAAATGTGGGGTTAACTATTTGAAAAAGTTCAGCACTAACACTTCTGTGTATACCATAAATATCCGGCCAATACAACGAGAGTATTTGACTATAAATCGTTTAGACACCATTGGCGATATATATTAGCTTTTAACTGACATTTTTGAGCGAGTTATGGAAGATTTTAAGCCCCAGGACTATACAGAATATGTATATTCGGGGTCTGGCTGGGATAATGACCTCTTCCTTCCATTTCAAACTAGAGAAACCTTTTATGTCGCAAATATTTTGAGTATTTTTTTGAAAATGAACCAAAGTGGCTGTGAAATTGACGTTATCAGTAAGTTAGAGATTAAAATTACACACATCGAGGTTCCTAGAGGCGGGTCATTTCCTAAAGAAAACGTGTCGCGCACTGAGTCATTGCAAGACTAGCTAGTGGTCAGCGCAGGTCGGTAGTCTTTCCTAAAAATGGTTTATATAAGTTGTGTTTAGCTAGAACAATAGTGACTTGTAAGGCATGTGTCAACGGTGACACGAAACTGTATAAGCAGATCCGTAAATTCCTTCTTGTACAGAAAAATCTAGCTTTGCAACTCCACGTAAATGCCACTGTGTGTGTTCGTTCGGATGGCTGTTCTGTAATTGACCTGAAGGATTTCAAGATTTCCCAACCGTGTACCAAATTATACTATTTCAGAAAAACGGAACCAAATGTCAGGTTTCTTTTGAAGGATCTCCGAGTTCTAAGCACATCTATTTGTTTTTACATCAAAATCATTTCGTGGGCATTTTAAAACCAAAATTTTTATATTCAGCTAAATATTTCTGTCATTCATGTCTGAAGCCTTATTCTACTCCCGAAGCACACGCGTGTCAAAGACAAAAATGTATCTCGTTTTTTGAAAAGATGGCTGCCCTGCTCAGCCTGTAATCTTTTTTTTAAGAACACGGAGTGTCTGGCTCGGCACCATACTAAACATCCTACGTTCAAGAACGCTACAGTATGTAAATCCTTGTTTAAATGCAAGATTTGCTTTCTAACCTACGAGGGTCACTCACGCACGGACCATCACTGCAACCAGCGCTTCTGTAAAATATGTAAGAAGTGAGGCATCCTCGATCATATATGTTGCATTCAGCCTTTACCTCCACCGAAAAAGAGGGACTGTGTGCGCATCGCCGTCTATGATTTCGAAACAACGCAGTTCAACAGAGTGACAGATAGCTCGGAAAAGGAATATTTCATGCACAGTGTCAATTTAGCAGTCATTGATATCGCGTGCACGTATAGTTTCGGTAAAGACACTTGCGACCAATGTGGGGATAAACATAAAGTGTTTATGAACGGTGAGCAGACACTGGACGATTTTTCTCAGTGGTTATTCGCATTACATGTCTAGGATTCTAACCTCGTTTTGATATCTCATAATAACAGCGGATACGATGGCCCCATCTTAATTCATTGGGCATTAGATAATGGGGTGAAGCCGACTGATGTCATATATTTAGGAAGTAAAATAATCACAGCAAAAATCGCAGGCATAAATTGGCGGACTAGTTCAAGTTTTTGTCAATGTCATTATCAAAACTGCCAGGCAGTCTTGGGCTTAACGAAAACTCATTTGTAAAGGACATTATCCAATTCTATTTAGCAAACCGGAAAATTATGAATACAAGGGCAAAATACCCAATTTCGAGATATATGATCTGATCGGTATGAATGTTGATGGCATGGACGAGCCAAACATTTATCGTGGCATGCCAAACAATGAGCCAAAAACGTAACGTTTGACTTTAAGAACGAACTTCTAAAATACTGTTGCAACGATGTGACTGTACTAATGGCATGCATTATGAAATGCAGGCAACTGGTGCAAGAGATATGCCACAGATTGGAACCTTTCCATGACTGATTGTCTATTAGCAACCTCGTCATGACTATTTTTAGAGTTCTTCATTTTAAACCAAATACGATAGCAGCTATCCCATTGGACGGCTACTTCCCAGACCATAAATATTCAAGGGAGAGTCTGGTTTGGTTGGACTATGAGGCGGCAAAAAGAGGCATTTTTATCCAGCACGCAGGTAACTTGTGCGAAAAAAAAATTGGTAGGCAACAAATATGCCATTGACGGTTACTGCAAATCCAACAACACTGTATTTGAGCTACATGGATGCCACGTGCATGGTTGTGAAAAATGTATATTATATCGTCAACAAAGACTGCCTTTCAGTCAACTAACGGCTAAGAGAAAACGGTAATTAGATGCAAGGCGCTTGAGAAAATAGAGGGGGTTAAATATATTGAAATATAGTCTTGTCAATTCCATCAACAAATGAAATGTGACGAAAAATTGCGAGCTTACGAAAAAGTTTACAAAAAGGTTCCTACCATGTTGAGCCCCTTGATGCGTATTTAGGAGGCTGCATCGAAACGTATAATCATCTCCACGTGGCCAAAGAGGACGAAAAAATACGCGGGTGAAATTACCAGCTTATATCATTTGTTTATGTTAGAGGAACTTTTCACAGTCAGCCATCCGACAATAATAACTGAATTTGAAGTCAGTACAGATATTTTGAAATATTTTGGATTGATACGGGCTAGAGTATTGGCTCCGAGAGGCCTCTACATTCCTTGTCTTCCTTATAAGCACGAAAACAAGTTGTTTTTCACACTGTGTCACACATTTATTGACGAGTAGCCATTATATGGTCAGTGCCTGCACTCGGACGAGCAGCGCTCATCCAGAGCCACGTTCGCATCGCCGGAACTACAGCAAGCGGTCAAAGATGAGACGAGATAATAAAATTGTCGTGCATGTACCATTTTCCACAAACTTCAAAATACGAACCCGAAAGAGGGGAGGATGGGGAAGGGGGACTGTTTACGAACTATGTGAAAACGTTTTATGCTATGAACCTCAAATGTTCAGGTTTTCCAGAGGGTTGCACGACCAATGAACAGAAAGAGGCCTATGTACTGCATGTTAGTGATACTTAACACATTGATTTAAATCCTCAAAGTATTAGAAGCAATCCACGGGGGTGCAGTATGTCGAAGATTTTTTGAATTCGATTTCGGTGAAATTTTCTGAACGTGAAAACTTACTGTCCACAACATTTATCAACAATGCGGCAGAGTATTTTTCGTTTGTGTTGGATGCCAACAATGCCATCTCCGAGTTACAGTTTGAAAACGACAATATAGCCGTCGTTCATTACCGCAACAATTGGAATTTAAGTAATGGTTATAGCATGGATTTTGCAACAATGGGCCGGTATAAGCGATTTAATGCAAATTTTTGGTAGAGCGACGTACGAGGAGGTGTGGAATCGTCCGAGGGGGCAAATCCCCCGAGGAAGTTCTACATCTCCGAGGACGTCGCTCTACCAAAAGTGTGCATTGAATCGCTTATACCGAACCATTGTTGCAGAACCATGCTATAACTTTCTTATTACCCTACCGTCATTTCGTGTAGCAGCAGTGCCGAGCAAAAAATACCATTGTCGGAAAAAAGGAAAAGTTGTCATTTCCTTGTTTTCCGAAAGCTCGAACAACAATCGTACAACAATGCTTTAACAGTATGCTTTGATATGACGTTTCAAGCGTCGTATTGTTAAAATTTTCATTGTTCGAAGGGGACATTCGAAATGAATCAACAGTTCGTTACCTTGAGCAACGATGCTTTAACAATACGCATTCACCCCAGTCACCCCACGTGGCATATTGTTACTAAAGTTGGGTTGTAGTTTGTGGGGACAAAATCTTATTTCCCTTGTGCGCTGAAGGAAAACTTCGGAATCGATCAATAATGCCGGCGATAGAGCTGTTGCAGTTGTTAAAGAAAGTAATGTTGAGGTTTATAATGTAACACTGCGGAAACTTTAAAGTAGTGATCCAAAGCAGTGACGAATTGGGCCTTCCGAGAACCCGGGAAGGCCCCTACTACAGGAAGCCCTTGCTAAAAAAAATTAACTTTATTGAACGATTTCACATGAATTCGTATGAAAATTGCATTGTAATTTTCAGGAAAACGTTTTAAATTCACATAGTTTTCTTTAATACTACGCTAGCTTTCTTGTTCCTCCCACACTGCAGGAAACCCTTGTTTCAACATTTTTTTTTAAATTAGAAATGAATTCGTTTAAAAATTACACCACTCAGTTGCAGGAAAACGTTCAAAATTCACGCCCTTTTCATGGAAAACCATTAGCTACCAGGGTGCAGATTCCCCCCCCCCATCCCAACTCAACCTAAGTCACGTGTTTTAAATTGTATATCTAAGTTGCAGAAAAACGTTTTTGGGGCGGCCCGGGTTCGATTCCCGGCCGATGCACCAAAAATGTAGAGGTTTGGGGGAGTGGGCGACCCTAACGTGATAATACTAAAGTGTGGGGATGGTTCAATGTACGAAACTCAATAATTAAGAAGACATTTGGTTGGGTTCAATATTTGATGTTTCAATGTAAGATTTTACACAAAGCTTCGCCTGCCACGACTTAACCAAACAAGTTCTTAATAATTGTTAATGTGATGAATAAATACAAATGAATAAAAGGGACATGATGACTGAAGTGTGGAGGACTGGGGAAATTGGGGAGGAAAAACAATAATTTCTAATTAAAAAGCCAAAGATTACTTACGGAAGATTGGGGTGGAATGGGGGCTTGGAATGAATTATTATTGTGTTACCTAAATTAACAATGCATTGGCAAGGCAATGCACATGCTTAACAATTGATGTGATTTCAGAATACATAACAATACATTGTTCCCAAATCGGATTCAGGAAATCTTCAAGATACTGCCCCCGCCCCCGATTGCTTCTTATATTTTGAGGATTTAAATCAATGTGTTGAGTATCCCTAGCATGCTGTACATAGGCCTCTTTCTGTTCGTTGGTCGTGCAACCCACTGGAAAGCCTGAACATTCGAGTTTCATAGCATAAAATGTTTTCACATAGTTCGTAAACAGTCCCCCTCCCCTTCCTCTCCACTTTCGGGGTCGTATTTTGCAGTTTGAGGAAAATGGTACATGCACGACAATTTTAATATCTTGTACCTATCTTTGACCGCTCGCTGTAGTCTCGGGGATACGAACGTGGCTTTGAATGAGCGCTGCTCGTCCGAGTGCAGGCACTGACCATCTAATGGCTGCTCGTCAATACATGTGCGACAGAGTGAAAAACAAGTTGTTTTCGTGCTTATAAGGAAGACAAGGGATGTAGAGGCCTCTAGGAGCCAATACTCTAGCCTGTATCAATCCAAAATATTTTTAAATATCTGTACTGCCTTAAAATTCAGTTATTATTGTCGGATGGCCGACTGGGAAACGTTCCTCCCACATAACCGAAGGATATGCGCTGCTAATATCACCCGCGTATATATTTTCGTCCTCTTTGGCCACGTGGAGATACTTAAACGTTTTGAAACGGCCTCCTAAATACGCATCACAGGGTCTCAACATGGGAGGGACCTTTTTGTAAACTTTTTCAAAGCTCGCAATTTTTCGTCACATTTCATTTGTTCATTAGAATTGACAAGACCATGTTTCAATATATTTAACCGCTACTATTTCCGCCGTACCATAAAACGTAGTTTTTCAACACGCAGTCTGCTGCTGGCCGACAAACAGTTTCTTTCATCAAGCCTTCATAAATGCTCCGTGCATCACCAGCCGTGAATAGCTTGACTATTTTCATAGCCTAATTACCGTTTTCTATAAGCATCTTGAGCCGTTAGTTGACTGAAAGGTAGTCTTTGTTAACGATTTAATACACATTTTTCACAACCATGAATGTGGCATCGATGTAGCTCACATACAGTATTGTTGTAACCGTCAACGGCATATTTGTTCTTCTACCAATTTTTTTTTCACCCAAGTTACCTGCGTGCTGGATAAAAAAGTCTCTTTTTGCCACCTCAAAGTCCAACCAAACCAAACTCTCCCTCGAATATTTACGGTCTGGGAAGTAGCCGTCCGATGGGATAGCTGCAATAGTATTTGGTTTTAAATGGAGAACTCTAAAAATAGTCATGGAGAGGTTGCTTATAGACAAGCAGTCATGGAAACGTTCCAGTGCGGGGCATATCTCTTGTACGAGTTGCCTGAATTTCAGAATGCACGCCATTAGTACAGTCACATCGTTGCAACAATATTTTAGCAGTTCGTGGGTAAAGTCAAACGTTACGTTTTTGGCTCGTTGTTCGGCATGCCACGATAAAGGTTTGGCCCAGCCATCGACATACATACCGTTCGGGTCATACATCTCGAAATTGGGTATTTTGCCCTTGTATTCATAATTTTCCGGTTTGTTAAATAAATGTGTGAAAATGTCGTTTACAAATGAGGTTTTCGTTAAGCCCAACACTGCCTGGCAGTTTGATAATGACAATGACAAAAACTTGAACTAGTCGATCAAATTTATTCCTTCGATTTTTTCCGTGATCATTTTACTTCGTACATATATGATGTCAGTCGGCTTCACTGCATGATCTAATGCCCAACGCATTAAGAAGGGGCCATCGTATCCGCTGTTATTATGAGATATCAAAACGAGGTTCGAATCCTTGACATGTGACGCGAATAACCACTGACAAAACTCGTCCAGTGTCTGCTCACCGTTCATAAACACTTTATGTTTATCCCCTCATTTGTCGCGTCTTTATCGAAACAATACGTGCACGTGATATCAATGACGGCTAAATTGACCTGTGCATGAAATATTCCTTTTCTGAGCCAGCTGTCACTCTGTTGACCTGCCAAATACTCTCTATTTATAGTATACACAGTTTATGTTGCTTCGAGTTTCACAATCGTGCTCATGACTCTCCTCGGAACACAATGGTTCTGTCAGGGGGCCCCCCCCCCCCACGTTGGTTCGAATACGCTGTTACAAAAAGAGAGAAAAAAATAAATTTTAGAATAGGGTACTTCGAAAGAGGCTTGGCACTATTACACTTCATGATGGCATTGGCTATCCAAGTTAGTTTTACATCCAAGGAAAGGGAGGCGACTGTCCTCTACACCGTCATCACATTTTACGTGGGTTATTGCCTGGGTGCATTTTAAGCAAACGGCTGGAGCATCTTCCAGCTCAATCACTTCAGCCTCTTACTCCTTGGCATGGATTGAAGGAGGGGAGGGGAGAAGAAGCGCTAGTAAATTTAACAGTTTTCTTGCTAGTAGATTTCTTCGGGGTGCGCTTTGTAAGTTTTTTCCTGGTTACCCCCTTCCCCCTTGTCATCACTCTTCATTTTTCTTTCAGGCACAGTTGACAGCATTGCAGCCTGTGCTGTTGCAGACTGTGCTGGAGCAGTTATTAGGTCTGTTATTCGTTGAGTCCTATTGGCCACTGCCTGAGAGATATAGGGTAGCAAATACTTCATACGAATGATGTCATATTCAGTTAAGGCCGTTAATTTAGCTCAAAAATGAGCACGTTTGCGGCTAATAATAGGATTGATATATTTCCCATTTTGACATCCACTAGAGAATTTGGTTAACGCCAATATAACTATTGAGAGATTAGACCGAGCCATTGTGTTGGTTCTAAAATAGGGGCTTCTTCATTTTTCCCTATACTAATTTTGACAGTGTTGACATTCGGAAATATCCTTAGATAATTAAAACTAGAAAGGGGGAATTAGTCGTAAAAGGAATTGTAGTTATTCATGATTGTAGAGGAAAAAAAATAGCATTACTGATCCACCCAAGTCTCTACCAATGGTGTGGGGGAGGGCGTGACCTTCGTCATTTTTCTGTCCAACAAACTCGAAATGTCAGCCACAAAACCGATCTAGCCAGAAAACTGCCTGTAAATCACAATGTATTTACGACCGTATTTTTCCAGCATGAATTTGGCCTGGTACACAGATCTGTTTTGAGAGGTAATCACCTTTAAGCTGGGCCATAATTGCGGCATGTGTTGCACACGTCCCAATCTTTGGTGAATTCATACCATTCCGACGGCGTGAATGAGATAACTCGACGGCCGGGCTGCAACCCGGACCCGGGTATGATATGTTCTGTTAACTGAACATATAATTTTCCCTGAAATTTCGTTAACTGAAGGTAAATTTCTCCTTCGAGAAAATTAGTGTCTGGACACTCTACAAGCTTTGGTGTTGCCGTTTTACTTTTTTTTCCTATGGATGTAAAAGAAAAACGTAGGATACCCTCTTTTTAATACCGCCTATCCTACCTCGCAATACTAATACATATAAAATAGGGCTACCTTCTTATCTGTTGAATGCTATTTGAATTCCTATTGCACCACCACTTTGCTTTGTTTTTTTCCTCCCTATAACATAAACCAATAGCAATCACGTTAACATCATGAACTGCATTGAACGGAACTTGCAATACCGTAAATGTATTTTTTAGCAACAATGCTTACCTTTTCTGGCGTTGGACCACTGTTTGAGGGATACCGGAAAAATTGCGGCTTTTCGGAACGCTCCTTGTGCTTTTATACGGGGCCTTATGATAGATCATTTCAGTTGAGCATCTTTTTTTCCTCTGCCTCCTGATGAACCCTGCACATTTGCTGCCATACCCCTACAATATTACATATTCGTTCATTGGCCCATGAGTATGTACCATGCTTGGTTGGTTAGGGTTGACACGTGATGTGTTTCGACCAATAACAGCGTTGCTCTGACGTGTTTAGACTCCACCCCATTCATTTTTAGTATACTTCTGGACCTCATTCTCGTTTGTTGTGGTAAAAGGGTTACGTGAAGATATTGTGTTTTGGGGAAAGGCAGACAGGACTGTCTGTCCATATTCCTTTACGTCTAGTCTTTTTTGTCCCCGCCCCCTTCCTTGACCACCCTCCTTGACAACCGACACTGATCTCACCCCTATGGTCACGTTTTAAACACCCCCCTTGTTATTCCACGACCCCTGCATTATTTTTGTTGTTGTTGGGGGGACATCTGGGTTTTTACCTTTCCTCCCCAGCTGGTAGACTAGACACATTTTCCTGACACCGATATTGTGCGCTTGTTTTTGTTTTCCAGACCTCCCAATGTCCCCATACTGCTTGTGACTCGATCCGACCACCGACTTTGTTTTGACTTGTCAAAAATACTGATGAGTGCGTGGGTGTTCGCTGAAAAGGTGTAAAAACGATTAGTGGGGGAATTTGTTTTCACGCCTCAAATGACGATCTCCCTCGTCAAATGCCTGTCAACCATTTGTTTTTACTTTGTCACGAGACACCCTTCCGTCTTGTGCGTGGGTGTTCAACATATTGACGCTCTGTTTTGGTGATTCGATCTTTTATTTTCATAATTCTAACTCGTCAGTCACTTGTCAACCAATTTGTTGTGACGTGCTATGCATACACTTCTGTCTGGGTTTGCGGATAGGGGTGTCCCAAGGAATCGAGGTGATCCCCCTCCTTCTCTTTGTGGGAGGGTAACGTTGATTGGCTGTTAACTTATAGGCTCGGACTTTGCTATTTTAGGGACTTTTAGTTCATTTGTTCTTACGCTACTGAGGAATAGCAAAGACTTGTTTGATCTGTGCGAGTGTGCGTGTGGGACTTCTCAAAGTTCCTATAGCCTAAAATTATGACTCCGCCTGTTGTGACCATTGATGAATGTACATATTTTATGGATTGGTTTTAGGTGGTGGGTTTTATATTTTTTTAACGTTTTCCCCCTTTGCTAAAAGGAACCAGAACTGATCTTAGTGAAGGAACGGGGGTCGTTGGGGCCTAGCCACCGACCCCCGCCTCCCGTTCCGTCCTATATCCCGCTTGCGGATACACCGGCGAGTCCAGAGCACTACATCAGGCTCTACGGACGAATTTAGAGGAGGCCAGTATCACAGCACCTACGAAACCTTCCTAAAGACCAACATTTGCTTCTTTTTTTTTCGTACCATTTTCGATCCCCCATCTTCTTTATTAACTTTTGTTTTTATTTTGTTTCGGCTATTTTAAGTCACAGTGTCTCATATATAGCAAATTTCTATATATCCACTAGCTTTTAGTGACGATCTATCTTTGAAAAACATGCCTACGATCTAATTAGCTGTTATACGTCAAAATTATGAATGGCGAATGTGATAAAGCAACTTTTAACGCTACTTATTTAACACGTACTGCTCTTACACTAATGTTAACTTACGTTGCTTTTTCACCAGCAGACAGTCTACCTCCACCGTTCAGGGCGATTTGGGCGTTTTTTTTTATTGAATTTGGTATCGAACTTGACATTTTTAAATTACTCGTATATCGGTGCAAAGCTCTTAGGCCTACAAACCTAACAACTGTGCACATACACTAGTACAGTTAGGTTTCGATACCCTATTCAGTGAAAAAGCAGCTGACACACAGATGCATTCTACCACTTCTGGTCTTTAGGAAAGTCTCGTAGGTGCGATGATACCTACCAATATTAAATCGGCTGTCCTACAATTTTGATAGCCTTCTTCGCTATAGTAGGCCACTTGCCCACTAATAGCCGTTCATCTGTCCTATGCCATGATAAAAATCATTCTTTTCTACCCCTTAGTCGGGGCCAGCCTGCAAAAGGAAGGAGAAACGGGGAGTAGCTTTCCCTCCTTCCCGCTACCTACTAACCGCGTGGGTAAAAGGAACTACCATCCCCGTACTCGCAAAGGGCATCGACCTGGAATCGGTCAAGGGGTTTAAAGGGGGGTGTAAATATGGGCGATTCTCGTAGATGCACGCTCTTCCTCCCCTGAAACTCATAAGTGCCACTGAATGGCACACTGAGCCAATACTAACCATAGCGATATATTACACTCCCTGGTGCCCCATACTGTTCATAGACCACCCAATTCATCTGAGTAATAATAAAATCTTCCCAACCCCAAAAATGGCACTTGCAATACATAGCCCCATTCATGAGCTTTGTATAAAAGTCACCCAACACTAAAAATGGTATTAACCGTACATGGCTCCACTCAGCAGAGCAATAATAACATCATACCAACACCAAAAGTGTACTAATCGTACACAATCCCTTTATCACAGCGAATATAAAGTTTGCCCAATACCAAAAATGGTACTAACGTACATAGCCCAATTTATCAGATTGATAATAAAATCCACACACCACCAAAAATGGTTCTAAATGTACAGAGCCCTGCCCAATTCATAAGAGTGTTAATAAAAACTACGCAACACCAAAAATGCTGCTGATCCTGCATAGGCCCACCCAATTCATCAGAGCAATAATAAAATCTTTCCAACCTTAAAAATGGCACTAACCCTATATACATCATTTATCAGAACTAGGTAAAATCCACCAACACCAAAATTGGTAGTAACCCTACACAACCCCATTCAATGGTGAGATCATAATATCCACCCAACACCAAAATTGCTAGTAACCCTACACAGTACACAGCCTCAATCATTTGTAAGATCATACAATCCACCCAACACAAAAAATGTTACTAATCCTACACAGCTCCATTCTCACAGCGAAAATAATAATTCTCCCAAAATTAAAACGCCTTTAACCCTCCATACATAGCCTCATTCATCAGTGATAATAAAATCTATGCAACACCAAAAATGGTGCAAAACCCGACATAGTACTAAACCATTTATAAAATACAACCTGCACCAAAATTGGCACCAACAACCACCAGTATTTTTTTTCAAAATCGTCTCGGTTAGGAAAGAATCTTCTCATTCTGCAAATAGAGGCTGAGGAAGTTTCTGATCACGCACAAGTAGAGTAAACAGATATAAAGTTCTAAGATTCTGCCAATGCAGCATTTGTCAGTTGGCCTCTAATCTCCATTGAGTAACATTCCTAAATTATTAAAAGTAAAGACAAATCTAGGTATTGCTAGGTTACATTCAAAGTTTAGTTTTGGACTATTATTAATTTGCATAAGATGTGTTAAGGAAAAAATGAAGTTAGTGTGTGGACTTATACCACGAGCCACGGCTGTTTGCCAAGATGTCATCATGAGTATTAGCCACTGATGAACGAGAATAGCGGATCTTTGGCCGTCTGATTGGACTAGCCCAGTCACTTGATACGCACGTCACAGCAAACAGCCGTGGCGCGTGGTTTAGTAGAAGATGATGCTTTCACGGTATGTGATAAATATGTTGTCCTAGAGGAAACGGAAGTACCTGGTGGGGAAGGAGGATGGGTCGAACATTAAGTCAAAAATTTGGATTCTAGTATGTAATTAGTAATATCTGCCTTTTTGTATTGTTCAGTGTATATAAATGTTACTCAATGGAGGATACACAAAAACTGTTTTAATAATAATAATAATAATATTTGTTGTGAAAGCAACTGGTCTGGCATGGACTGGGGAGTCACTGAGAACCAGCCACAATTACATGTAAATACAGTGTACAAAATATGGCCAAGGAATGATGATGGTAAGAGGTTTGGGAACATGAATGCCTTACCACCAAGGTAAGACCTGCAGGACATGGGAAGGGTGTGAAAAGTGTTAAAAGGCCCAAAATGATGCTGTATAATTAAATAGTATGAACAACGCTAAAAAATTGTATGCTACGGTGAATACTAAAAACTAAAGCACCCAGTAGTGGGATTTGTCAACACTTAAAAAAATAATAATTAAAAAAATATGTATATATAAAAATCAAAGGCCAACCTGATACAACAGGGTAGCTGGACTACCACAAGCAGCCTACATGCAGTTAAAATTTTTTAATGGTATATTTTAAGAAAACGAAAGGGCTTGGGACCACTAACACAGTTCTCAAAAGGGAAGAAGGGTTGGGGGGATTGCTGGTGAGAAAAAAAACAATTAGGTGTCCTTGAGTAAAGACGTTTTAGTAAAACGTGAAGCCGTTCCTCATCAAGCAACCTACGAATGGTCGAAACCAACAGTGCAGACACAATCTTTACACTTAGTGCATTCCAAATAGGAACCACGCGAACCGAGAAGACATGCCGGCAATAGTCAAGGTTTGATGCCGGTATGGCTAACTTCCACTCGTGACAACGTGTACAAATAAGACGTTGTGCAGGATCGAAAAACGGAAGGTCAATGCCGATTAAATTATGAACTATCTTGTATATAAGTACGAGGTCGGCTTTTATACGTCACAGTTCAAGCTACTCCAGGCCCAATCTTGCAAGTCTTACACAATAAACAATTTCCCGGAATCCAGGGAGATATTTTGTATAACGGCATTGCTTTTTCTCCAAGAGGTCAATATCTTTGGCCTGGTAGGGGGAACCATACAGGTGTAGCATATTCAAAGATAGGACGCACATACACCTTGAACGCCCAAATCCTGGTGGAAACACACCCACATACATTCCTGGAGCGGCAAAATGCCGCAGTGGCAACTTTCTGGCAGTGTAAGGATGGTTTTAAGTTCGTAGTGAACCAAATTCCTAGGTCCCTAAGGCTCTTCAGTTTGGGGTAAGGTATCCTGGTCAAGGAAGTACTGGGGGCACTTATTTGCACTTTCCACATGAAATGAGGAACATTATTGGTTCGAGACTGGGAGCTGCCTCCTTCGGGACCACGCAACAACGCCGTGAATCTGGGTATCCAATTCGGTTGACGGGAGAGAAGATAAATTTTCAGCTCCGATCTTCAGGTCGTCTGCGAACTTTCATCTGAAGATGCAAGCATCTCCTATCCTAAGATCATTTATGTAGATCACAAAAAGGATGGGTCCAAGAACTGAACCCTGCGGTACACCACAGGGGACAAGTTCTATTGTGAACATACATCCTCAACCAACACCCTCGGTTTTCTCTCTGCAAGGAAAGCTGCAAGCTATTTTTTAGGTTACCTTTAATACCACAGCTACTAATTTTAAGAAAATGTTTTCTATCAACAACCGACTCAAAAGCCTTTTTTAAATAGAAATAAATGACATCCAGTGGGGCCCTAATATCCAATGCAAAGGTCCATCTATCCAAAACTGCTACAATCTGGTTGGTCGCGGATCTATACGGAAGGAACTCAAATTGATCGTCACTGATTACTGATGTTCATTAAAGAAATTTAATTTCTTGTCCCGTATGATCGGTTCCATGATCTTACAGGCCACACATTTGAGGCCAATTGGTCGATAGTTGCATAGATCAGAGCGAGACCCCTTTTTTAGAATTGGTATCACGTTTGCCCTGCTCCACATACTGAGGAGCTCTTTTTGTGCAAAGGAAAAAGAGAAGATAATAGATAGGGGGTATGATAATGCATTTCCAGGTTGTTTTAATAGGTGTGCCGAAAATCCATCAGGTCCGCAAACTTGCTAGGTTTCAATTTTTTAATGCATTCGACACCAGATGTTCCGTAAAAATCATCTGGGTGCATAATGGTTGGGAGTCTACAAGCCGGTTATCTGGCAGACCAGGATTTCCATCGTGAAGCATGGTGTTCGACACAAAGACATCAAAGAAGATTTCCACCTTCTCTATTTTATCTTCGACGAAATTTGTACCCATTTTGAGAGGCGGGAAGGTTCTGGAGCAGGAATTTCGGCTATGCTACAGTTTAAAAGGGCAGAATGGCTGCGCTCGCGAACTGCTCCTTCCTCCCTCTCCCGATGCCAGGACTCCACCATCTGAGAATACAGCTTGCGTGAGTTATTGTATGCAAGCAACGACGAAGGACAAGGATTTTATTTACTTGTCCATGCACCTGGATTTTTGCTACTTACAATTTTATCACTCATAACTCATACTAGACACACTTGATTACTTGACTTTCATGAAATAGTTTTTTGCTTAATGCAGAAGGAAATAGTGATAGTACAGATTAAACATGCATTTTACCTCATCCTAATTATTAAACATTTTCGAAATACATGACCAATATCGCCATGATAAAACCAATGACGACTTTCGTTTAGCATTTGTGTACTAAAGGGGAAACTATCTCAAACTTTTCTACATTGTCCCAGAATATAAAAAATATATTCGACATCGATCGAGTTTTACGCAAGTCTGTTTAGAATGGAAACAATCTGGAAAAAAAACACTTTAAAACTAGCGCACCAAATAATCAACAAAAAAATATACTTGAACAAGAATTGGGTGCAGTTACCATGCGAAAACAAATAAAGTAAAACTTCCATCAGATAAGTTTAAAAGTGAACTGATTAGCTCAGTTTAAAACTTATTCTTACGGAATTTCTCTTTGAGTTTTACCATATTTGTTTGCGCACGGCAACTGAAACCAATTCGTGTTCAAGTCACGATCTGGTAGTTGCTGCCTTGTTCGCAGTTAGAATAAATAGCTGAGTTGAATTTCTTTTTTTCGTACGTGTGTTTTATTTTTTCGTCTGAAATTCTTCAGATAATCTTTGCAGCAACACGAAACTCATTTGTGTCTAAGTGGTTTCTTTCTTCTTTTATTTCAGTATGGAACTTATTGCGCACTTCTGAGGCAATTCCATTATTATTGTTATTTTACTCTTTAGCACGAAATCGAGTTAAAAGTGTTATACTTGGGCATTAATAAATGTTGGGTATTGTTAGAGGCACTAGGCGTATTTCATATAATTTTTACTACAAGTCATTCGTTTATCATGCTGGTCTTTACCACTGTGTTTATTTTTGGCATGATACTTTAAGCAACCATTTGACGACTTATTAATATGTAGAATATTTACTTAACTGTTTCAGGTAGTACCGTCTCTTAAATTAGCTTCTCATGTTTATGCAAACTGGAGTACAGTTCTTTTACCCAATGGAAACTGCACTCTGATGGAAATTGGTAAGATATTAAATACGTTTGTACCTTACAAGTAATTACTAGAAAAAGGTAATATTACAAACCATGATTGGCGCTAGAGAACAATATTCTGCTTTTACATTTCCGATCTTGGAGCTGCAAACCAAGATGTTGAAGTACCCAAATTTGCTGATGATTTTAAGCTTTATCACGAAATTATTGACACGTTATATTACATCCAATTATCTTCTGCCCTGCCTTATTTGACGAGTTGGTCTGATGAGTGGCAGCTATCATTGTCAGGTGACAAGTGAAATGTCTTTCATATTGGCCCTGAAAATATGTACTTACATTAGTTTATCTCTGAATGTCCATTGGGTAAATTCTGTGTTGTAAAAGATGTGGGCGTTTGGTTTGCTAGTGAGCTTAAATTTGTTTCTGTCAAGACGGGAAGACAGAGAGCAGCTATTGTGCGGAGATGTTTTGTGTCTGGGGATAGCAGGACTTTATTTCGGGCATTTTGTGTGTTTGTGAGACAATTCTGGAGGACGCCAGACTGGTCTCGTTGC
>JAHWFP010144819.1:7722-21348 GCA_023313725.1 Lithobius niger
ATTGGAACTGTTACAGACTGAAATCTCAAATAGCATTGAATTAGTTACGGAAGAGGTTTGTGCACCCAAGTTTAGCATTGTTTCTGTTAGGAACCGTACTACAAACCTATACTAACCCTCAAAATCAGTACCCTACACTACTGCGCTGGAGAAGTTTTGCTCACTTTGTCCAGTGTATGCCAGCTGTACGTGTTGGATTGGCACATGGAATTTGGTAAATGGCGTTTTGTTTGGCATGAGTGGGAAGTTTGAATTCTTTTTCAATGGGTTTTTATAGTGCTTGTTTGATGTTCGGTTGGTTTTTGCTAACTAGCCTAAAACCTTGCGTGTAAAGGAAGTTGCGCAGTGGTTCCATATCCCCGCAGATGTATGGTGAGGGGCAAATGGTCTGATGGTTAGCACGACTGTCTTGTGTGCATGAGGTCCCGGGTTCGAGTTCGGCCTCTGCCCTGTGACGTCTCGTGCTCATGTCGATTGTGGCATGTAAAAGAACCTACGAATTTCCGATGGGGTTTACCTAGCGAAATTGTCCCTCTCTCCTTCTGGCTACAGCTGGGACCACGTCAAAAGCTAAAGCAGATGTATGGTGACGTTGCAGAGGCGGACTGGCAAGGTCGGGGGGTCTGGAATTCCCGACTGGCCTCTCGCCTTGGTGGCCTCTTAGCGGAAATAAATAATTTAAAAAGGAAATTCAGTGTATTATTTTAAATATTTTTTTTTTGTAACACACGATTGCTCTTTATTTATTCTTGCTAAGTTGCACACCTTTCGGCTGTACTTACTAAATTAACTTTTTTCAGTTTGCAAGCAACGTTGCTTGTGTAAAAGAATTTTTTCTCGCGTCAGCACGATTAATGAATGAAATAGCAGCTGCGCCTGCGTATTGCCCGGAAGTCGCTCTTCATTAAGTTACAAAATGTATACGTACACACAGGGCCGAAGCGACTGGGGGGGGGGGAGGAGAGCTCCCCCCCCCAACCATCCAAGAAACACATACAGTTGGCAAATTCGAGTTGTCGAGTTGGCAAAATCGGACAAATTTTCACTGCAAATTCCAGTTTCCACGAGTATTGGTTAATTATTATAATCATTTCGTCAGTTGAAAAATAAAGTTTACAATACTTTTTTTTCCATCAGTTTTCGCAACACATCTGTGTAGCTTTGGAGTAACTGAAACGCTGCCCCTGATCATTTCTATTTGCTTCCCTGCATAGCTAGACTGTAAGGATTGGGGAAAGAGAAGCTCCGCGTAGTTGGCGAAATTGGAAAATGACTTGGCCGTTTTGTTTGCTATGTCACCACCATAACTTATAAGTATCACCAGGAGGAAATTACCGTTTCATTTCCTCCTGGTATCACAGATAATGTAGAAAATAAAAACAAAAAATGGACAAAACTGTATCCCCACCGAGTTTAAAGTCGTGATAACAATTAACTTCTCGAAAATCGTACACAGTTGGCAAAACTAAAAACTGAGTTGCTATTTTACTTCCTATAGTTCTTTTTCTTTTAGACAGCGTCGCTCAGAAAGGGTTTTAGCGTGGAGCAACTCGTAACTGGTATTTTAGGAGGGTAGAAAATTACTGGCATATTAATATACCAAAACAACATCACTGCCAGGATTTAAAACGTTTCTTAGGTAAAGCAGAAATATCAACAAACTCTGCATAAAACAAACTCTGCGTAAGGACTTCTGCCAAGTTATCGCCGTCTAAAGTTGTGATATCAAATAAATCTAAAAAATTAATGCAGAGTTATTTGATTTACTAGTTCGTCTGCTAGTCCATCAATCAGTGCCTTGCCAGTAACGTGAACTAAAGCTGTACTTCATGAAAATCGGGTACAGTTGGCAAAATCAAAAACCGAGTTGGAAAAATTGAATTAGCTGTTTGATTTTCTGTTGTCCTTTTTCTGTTAACCTATCGCCACTAAATTTGGATTTGTATTAATGCAGAAACAACTACATTTTTCAAATGAAAATTGTTAAAAATTTTAAACTTGTTAATTTCGAAGGTCCAAAATTTGACGACAAGAGTTCATAAGATCCCATATTAAAGGACAAAGGTGACCCAAAGGCCACGAAATGAGGGCCAAAATTACCCTACGGGACCGGTAATTATTTATCGCCGGGGAGGCCGGAGGACCCTCTCAAGGGGGAGGTCATAAATTGTTCAGGTCCCGTCAAAAGGGAGAGGTCAAAAACACACTGACCAACTGGAAAAAAGTCATTTTTGGACCACAAAAATGGCACTTTCAGCAGTCAAAATTTCCAAAAACGGCTCAGCTTCTGGTTGCAAGGTTTTGAAACTAATAATACTATTACTGGAAGTACAGTTTTTACAAAAAACTTTATAGAAAAGCTTTGGCACCTGGTTTCTGGGCTTCTTCTGCGTTTCAGGTGCTGATTATGTTAGGATGTGGTCATACAAGCAAACAGTGTGTTCATCATACTTTTGTAGGAATCTCGACAAAAGATGGGTGCGAAATATTTTTTTGGGGGTAGTCACATCATTTTTGGACCTTAGGGTGGGGGGAATCAAGGTTTTTTTCAGGTCTCGAAGGGGGAGTCATCAAACATTTAGTGGTCACATTTTCATTTCTCACCCCACCCCCACGGCTATAAATAATGACCGGTCCCCAAGATCCCCTGAATCAATGGAAAACAAATTAAATTGGAGCATGTTGATTTCAAATGTGGAAGCTCTTCTCCAATAAAACCTCGTTGTTTTGGACAAAACTGAGGTAAAAAGTTTCGTCTTTCGACGCTCCATTATTTAAAAACTGGAGCATGTTTTTGTTTTAAGATGTAAAAGTTTTTTTTACAATGATACATTTAGGCCTATAGTTGTTTGGGATACAACTGAGAAAAACATTTCATTACTTTTCACCTTTCGATAGTACATTTAAAAAAAATTATTTGCCCCTGATCTACTGCCTATGCTTGCACACAGGAGTCGTCGTCATTCATTATAGCCTAAAAGTCCAAAATGTAGAATTAAGTCAACCCACAATCGTCAATGGCCAGCTGGCCTGTTTATATAATTCTAAACTGAACTCGGTTTAATTTAATTTGGAAAAAAAAAACAAAAAAAAACATGATTTAGTCGCAAGAAAATTTATACAAAACCTACCATCCTAAAAAATGAATAAAAAAATCACCAAAATTTGTTTGACAATTTGTTGCTTCAGTGTTCACTGGAGGCTAGAAACAGGCACTAAAATAGCATAAAATGCTTCAGCTTCCGGGGCTCTGCAGCGCTCCCCCAGACCCCCTAGCTGAGGTTAGTGGACCCCCTCAATAGTACTTTACTGCCAGTATTTTAACCAGTTGGCTAAATCATAAGATGAGTTGGCAAAATGAGAGTCACTCCCCCACCCAACCAAGTACCCTTCGCTACGGCCCTGCGTACACATTTTGTCTGGAGTGATTTCATTAACTGGCAGGGCAATAACACATGGATTCATCGGTTACTATTAGCCATGGAGGTTATAAGAGAATGAGAAAGTGAAGTTGACGTTTCTTCTGTTACGGAATTGAGCGAACCGATGAGAAATCTTCAATTTGCTTTAAACGACGAAAACCGTCAAAATTGGTTATAAATAACGAACGTCAGGAGGGTTGGAAGGCCATCTCGGTTAGAAACTATTTGGTTAAAGTCTGTTCTGTGCCCGGTCAAAAGAACATGGTTTTCGGTAGTAAAACTAAAACTTTTGCAGCTAGCTATTATGACTTGACACTTAGACTATCTAAGCTTAGGAAGGTAAGCCCTGAATTTTTCCTACTCCTTACTTTTGTAAGTTGCATTGCAAGCTCATTGAGAATGGTCTGTATCAGATTATCGTTATGTGTGTTTCCCACAAGAAGGTAAAATGAGAAATAAAGCATCTCAGCAAAAATACCATGAGTCACGTGACCGAATTCTAGCAAATACTAAAGCCTGGCCTAGCACTTTGACGCAGTGGCGTAACTTCAAAATTTGGGCCCGGAGGCAGCAGTGCAGTGAAGGGCCCTTCTTCATAAAAAAATGCACTTATTGCCACACGGGGAGAGCCAAGTTCATTAAAAAAATATATTGTAATTTTGCCACACAAGGCAAGAGTCCAGTAGAAGCATACCCCGACCTTAAAAAAAATATAATTTTATCCACAAGGCGAGATCCCAGTTCAGGCCCTTCACACAAAAAATTGATTTTTTTTTGCCACATGCAGCGAGAGCCCAGTGGTACCCGTACTCTTCCCCCCCCCCCCACCCTTCTTCATAAAAAATAAAACTTAAGTTTTTGCAGCGAAAGACAACTAACTTTTTTCACGAAACTATAGCAATAACTTCAGATATTTTGCGGTTACAAAACAATTTTAAATTGGGGCCAGTGAGGGGGCCCCCAAAGTCGGTGGGCCCGGAGGCGGCTGCCTCCTCTGCCTCATTGTAGTTACGCCACTGCTTTGACGCCATGACCATTTTCGCTGAAGGGCCTAAAGTTTCAATTTTTTTCTTCTTTTATTTCTTGCAAGTTCGTGTCCTTAACTAGGCTTATGGGTCCTATTTCCATGCTTTAAAATGCGGAACCCAAGGGCATCTGGCCCCCTTCATGTTGACTCGCAAAAATTGCCGAAATTGTTCGAAAAAAATGTATCTAAACTAAGACAAAAATTAATCAAAAATTGAAAAAAAAATACTCGATGAATCCCCCACCCCCCACCCCAAAAAAACTTTGGTCTGGTTCCGCCCTTTATTATTTGTACCAAACACTGATGTTGAAAAGTCCCCACCCCACGAAACACCAAAATATGCTACCTGTTGTGTGATAACACATAACACTGAACCAAAACTAGGACCTATTAATCACTAGGGTTGAATCACTTGTGATCCAACATTTTTCTAGAGCCACCAAAAATAAATTTAGGGCATGGGAAGGGATTTAAAAAAAAAAGGTCTTCCCTTCCCCTATGTTCATTTCTTTTCTTTTATTTTTGTGGCGCCCTAAGCATTAAGCAATGTCTAATAAGTGTCATTTGAAGCCAGGAAAAGCCGTAGAATACCTGAAAATCCATCATCTTCACACAGCTCACACCGCTCCCCCAGACCCCCTAGCTGGTGAGTGATTCGACAAATTTTACCTGTCTATCCCTCCCCCCCCCTCTTCCCAGCCAAGTGCACTTCGTTACGTCCCTGGCTTTGCCCTAATGATTTGAAAAAAAGTGGCTTCTGCCATCACCTTCCCGACTGGCCTCTTGAGCAGCCAGTCCGCCTCTGGTGCTACCAACAATACTGTTTCAAATAATGGTTCAAGCATCGCAAATAATAATAGTGGGTTAGACCTATTATTAGTAGGTGGGTTAGACCTACTTACCTGATCAATTTGATTCTTTGGCAGTCAGCGCTATGTGTGAAACTCTGCGGGGCATCATAAGGATATGGCAAATGTGCTTGTTGGCGATTTCAAGATGTCTTCCATAAACTGGGTGTGGGTGACTGCTTCGGCTAGCCGGGTGAATGGACACACCTTCCTCCAGGGTACTGCTGATCTTGGCTATCAACAACTTGTTTTGGAACCAACTAGGGGAGAAAATATTCTCGATTTGGTTTTTGTCCGATGTTGTCTCACTGATTTACGACATTGCGGTTCTTGATTCACTTGGGCGTAGTGACCACCAGATGGTCTCGTTTAAACTTAGCACATCTAATTGTGGGGCTGTAACCAATAACAAAAGATTTAAAAATTATTATACGAAACTGGACTACAAACTTCTCAGGAGTATGTTGGATGGCCTGAGTGGTCATCTTTGTTGTTGACGAAAAACTCCACAGTTGACATGTGATCTGCTTTTTATGGTATTTTGCGCAACTACATTTCGCGTTGCAGTTTTTTAGTTCCTGTGGGTAGTGTTGGTTGTAGGATTAAGGTGCCTTGCTACCTACGTAAATTAAAGAGGAAAAAACTACAATTGTGGCACTCTCTTAAGTTTGACCCATCTGCCAGTAAAAAGGTTGCTTACCTGGAATCTCATAACGAGTATGCTAACAAAGTCTGGGAGCATGAAATTGCCCTTGAAAAAGCTTTAATTGCTGGTAAAAATCCAGCCTCCTTGTTTAAATATACTAAAAGATTATGCAAGCAGCCAAGCATGGTCCCACCCCTGAAACAGGGAGAGCATTTTGTGACCTGTGATCAGGTGAAGGCAGACCTTTTAGGTGATGTCTTTGCGGCAAACTTTGTACCTCCTCATTCTGCTACGCCTCTCTGGCAGGGGGATTTTGTCTCGTCTACTTTTCCTGATTTCTCAGTAACAGCTGATAGTGTCCTCCCATTATTCTGCAGCATAAAGCCTATCCGAGCTGTGGGTCCCGATGGGTTATCTGCTTTTCTTTTAAAAGAAATCCGTTACCAAATCTGTGTTCCGGTATCATGGATCTTTAACCTGTCTTTAAGGGAGGGATGCTTGCCGCCCTTTTGGAAGGAGGCATTAGTTGTGCCAGTTTTTAAAAAGGGGGATGCCTCTGATCCAAAAAATTATCGTCCCATAGCACTTACTTGCGTTCTTTGCAAAGTTCTGGAGAGGTTGATTCGCTCCGAAATGTTAAAATTTATTTCTTTGTCAAATTCGACCCTTTTTGATCAGTACGGATTTCTCCCTGGTCGTTCCACCACCATCCAGCAGCTGCTAGTGCTGGACTTTATCACTGATTCCATCGATGCTGGTGTACCTGTCGATTTGGTATTTATTGATTTTGCGAAGGCCTTTGAATCCGTCTCCCTCACTAGGCTGTTGGCGAAGCTTGATTGTTTTGGCTTCCGGGGAGGCATCTGGTGTTGGCTAGCGTGCTTTCTCCTTGGGCGTACACAGCGTGTTGTTGTGGGGGAGTCAACATCTGGGGCAACAGATGTGCTTAGTGGCATTCCACAAGGCTCTGTACTCGGCCCACTCCTGTTCGTGTTGTACGTCAGTGATCTACAAATATCCACAGTTGATGTGCCCTTAAATAAATTCGCTGATGATGTTAAACTTCACAACCAGGTATTTGATCAGGTCACTGCGGACTGTTTGCAGGCTGCCCTTGACGAGTTGCATGGTTGGTCGAGGGACTGGCAACTCCCTATTGCCCCAGGTGAATCGGAGACTCTTCATTTTGGGTCTTCCAATCAGCTGTTCCATTACACCCTCAACGATGACACGATTCCAACCTCCAACTGTGTTCAAGACCTTGCGGTATGGATTACCAGTGACCTCAAATTCTCAACTCACTGTAATCATGTTGTAAAAAAAGCTAGGCAATGGGCTGCGGCCATCCGTAAATCGTTTCGCTCTGGGCATCGCTCCACTCCTTTGGGCATTTAAGGTCCTTGTACGCCCTATTGTTGAATTTGCATCTCCTGTTTGGTCACCCTATTTGGTGCGGGATATACATTGGATTGAATCAGTCCAACGTAGTTTTACTAAGACCATCCCTGGTTTAAAATCTTTGGATTATGCTGCCCGTCTCACCCGGTTGGGTCTTGACTCTCTTGAGCTTAGGCGATTGAAAGCTGATCTCTGCCTGACGTATGGCATCTTGCACGGGCAGGTTTGGGGTAATTTTTCAAATCTCTTCAATTTAGGCCATTCCGAACGCACTAGGGGTCACCCATATAAGCTTACTGTCCATAAGGCTAACCTGAATTGCCGTGCCCAGTTTTTCTCTCACCGGGTTCTGAATTGTTGGAATGCGCTCCCGGCTGCTGTTGTCTCTGCAGTTTCGTTGGCATCCTTCCATCGAATGTTGGAAGAGTGTAATCTTAATAAATATTTTTGTAGATTTTAATTCTAATTGTTCTTTTTACTTCACTTTATTTTTATTATCTTTATTAAGATTGACAATTGGCTTTAGCCAAGCTTTAACTTACGGTTATTCTATTTGCATTATTTTATTATTATTTTTTAAGAAACGTTGACAATTACACCCGGCTTCCCCCCCCCCCCCCTTGTCCCACAAGTTTGGCGATGCCATCATGACCACTGTGTCCCTGGTAGGTCTACTTGGTGGTAAGGCATTCGTGACCCTAACCCATACCATCAACCCTTCCTCTGCAGCCGAGCCATCGTCTTTGTTTCAAACTTTTAAATTCTTTAACTTTTGTAATTTTTAATTTTTAGTTTTAACATCGGATGGCAGTCAGTGGCCACTAGGTCCTTGCAATTCCGGTTGCATTTGCAACAAACTTTTATTATTATTACATTATTATTTTGGGGTCAAGACAGCAAATTATGTACTGCTTTCTCGGGGTATTGTTCAAGTGCATTTGTTGTGTCGTCTGTATGTTTTTTAATTTTTGGCCAAATGTTAGTGGTCTTTGCTAGACCCTTTTTTGGTTCCCTTTTCCCTTTTTTGGAAATAAACATTACTTACTTATTTACTTACTTACTTAGAAGCCATATTGGCAACCATGATGTCTATGTTTACTCAACAATTGGAAAATTCAAATAAAGTTAATGAGATACTTTTAAATAGACAAAATGAAGTAAATAAACAGCCTCTTATGTCAGATGCTGAAAAGTTGAAAGATGCAAAGAAAAATATTTTGAAATTTGCTGCTACATTTGAATTAGCTGTAGAAGCATTTTTCATGCAAGTTGATGATGTGAGAAATAGAATTCCTCATATTAGTGACGTTGAATTAATTACAGTAGCTAAAGATAGATTAGATGGTACACCGCGTAAGCATGTTTCCGCTCGCTCTGAACTTAATATGGCAACAAATTACGAGGTTTATAAACGCGCCGTTTTACAAGGTTATGGATGTGGCAACAAGGAGGTTGTCCTGCAAGACTTTCATGTGCTTATGCAGCGTCAAAACGAAGCAGCCGAGTCCTTTGCTGCACGTTTAGATGATTTGACCGCAATGAAACCCCTGTGGACCAGGAAAGAGTTTTAAAGGAAAAGGAAAATGCACTTCTTCATGCATTTTGGCAAGGTGCCAGCGACGAGGTGCGTGATTTTTTACAAATTCGTCAACCAAAAACTTACACACAAGCTTTGACCAACACCATGGATATTGAAGCACAGAAGCGGAACAACAAACGACGCATAGCACTACGTAGTACTCTAGAGATGCTGGATTCAACAGATGTGAACTCAGAGTGTCTTACTCCTAATTCAACAATGCTACAAATGTAACAACAGGATGTGGGGAGGGCTACTTCATCACTAGTTGGTCATTTACAGCCAACTATGTTAGGAACCCTACAGCCACACCAGCCTATGACTTCAGTCCCCCCAACCCGCGAGGGAATAGCTGCATTGTTACCAGCATTGTTGGAAAGAATACAGCACAATGTAAAGGACCTGCACACACTTAAACAAACTTCTGTAAGAAGGACAACAATGGACGCCGCGAAAGTAGCAGCGGTTACCAGTTATGGCCAACGCAATGGAAAAGGTTGCTACAATTGCCAGAAACCAGGTCAACAGGGCCGTAACCCCAGGTTTGAGTTTGGGGGCGCCAAACAATTAAAAACGCTAGCGAGACGGACCTACACAGTAAATAAAAACAATAGTTTTTGAATTTTGAACGAATATTCGAATAATTATCTTCGAACGAATATGACAAACAATGGCCTCGAGGTAATTTCTTGCTGTTGGACATCCTTCTACGATGATGATATACAATAGTTAGCATTTCTACTTTCGCGGTGTATGGGAAGGGGCGCCATTTCTGTGCTACAATGATGATATACAATAGTTAGCATTTCTACTTTTGCGGTGTACGGGAAGGGGCGCCTTTGTACTTTTGCGGTGTATGGGAAGGGGCGCCATTTCTGTGCTTTGCCCCCGGGCGCCAAACAACTTTGTTACGGCCCTGCAGGTCACCGCATAAGAGATTGCTGGTCTAAAGGAGGTGGAAGAGAGGAACAAGCTCCAAAACGCCCTTACCCATACCAAAGAAACTACCAGGGATATGGCACAACGATTTGGCAGAAATGGAGGAAGAAATTTTTCCCGCTACAACTGTAACCGCACAGGCAACAATGATAACCAACGAGACTTCAATAGTAACTTCACTCGACTCTACAACAATGGTAATCAAGGCCAATTCTAACCACAATTGGATAATGCCAATGAACAACGCAACGACTCTCATCAGGAGGGCCAGGGAATTCAACAAAAAGGAAAAAACTAGGTGCATCCCTGCCCGAAGCTAGGGTGGTCAGGGACAGACCCCATTATCATGATAACCAACATGAACAATCTGTGTTAACAATTAAAAGCCCAAGTATGACATTGACTTAGTCAACAAGTCTCGCTACAACAGGAAGTGGAACACACCTTAATAACTTTCATGAAGACGCCAATCAACTGATGTCTACACCTAAACATAAAGCTTTCATTAAACATGCCAATATGTGCAGCAGTATGCAAGCAGTAAATATTTTTAATGGTCTCATTAAAACAATAAACTGGTCCGAACAACAATTACAACTCAATGACCGCATAGTTGGACTGCCTATATTAACAGCATTCTATGCCCACAATGCCATCAAACTATGCACACCAATCGCTAATTGATGACACTGAAGCATCACGCCTACTGGACTTATTATTGGAATTGGTTAACTATAATTTCTCAAAATCCTACAATGCAGTACTTTTGAACTTATACAAGAATGGACAAATAGACACAGCCTTTCAGAATGAGGTAAGTGATGTTCCCGTACAGAGCAACGCCTCTTCTAGCTGTTACTTCACCACAATGTTGCTTGGATGCTCTCGTATGCTACAGTTTTGTTTTCCCAACAACAATCAAGACAACGAACAATTATTTTTGCAACCAGAACCGCAGTGCTACGAACATTGTCACCTCATGACAAATGGAAATGTCACCTCATGCCTGATGATACCGTCAAAGAACCAACTATTATATTGATATTTTGGAAGCAAATAACTAATGGCTCTGAACAAAGAGGGAAAGACATAACTCCGCAACTGTGTCAAAGTACTTCACAGCCTCAACATCTATCATGTTCTAACCAAGAGGAAGATGACATTCGACAGTTGACAGAAACAGACAGTGATGATGAAGACAGTGTATAGCGTTGCGCAAACACAGGAACTGACTCGAGCATACCAACTGCTACAGTGCAACCCACCGCAACTTGTAATCATAAAAGCATAGAGCTGAAACGTCCTTTTATGATGTTCCATGCCGAATCGGAGAAATTAGTGACACTGATAGACTCTGGAGCATGTTCTACGCTATAGAGAAAAGCGCAGCCAAACGCATAGAAGAATCAGCATACGGAAAAGCAGAACTTCGTGATTTATCAAGCCCCATAACACTTCAGGTGTTGGAGGTAAACATACTTGTGCATGGCAACAATTAACATTTACTTTATAAAAATGTGACTTTGATAACTGTTGGGAACTGCAACAGTGGTTCCCGATAAAACCTTTGGACGTTGTCAACTTCCCCTTGGGTATGATTTCCTGATTGACAAGAAACAACCACCAGTAACACTTGTGTGCTCCGAAGCAATTCTTCAAAGAGGAAATATGCGATTCAAGCTGTCTCATTCACCCCAAGAAGCAGACGAGAGTTACTTACTGAATGAAAAAATGGAAAATCCTTCTGAATTCACACCATCAAACCTAGTGGCTACCATCTCAGTTGACTATGATGACAGAGAAGGCACAGCAACAACGCCGAATGTGGCAACAATGTCAGAAAACGATATGACCATCGTTGAAGATGTTATGGTGACTCTGCATAGGGATACAGTCATACCTCATGGTACGGAGACATGCATCATCGGAAAGTTGCATTGGGCGTACCCGGATCTACAGTCTGGAGTCTTCGAGCCTCGCCATTTGAAGAAGGAAGTCTCATTAGCTGGATGCATTGTTAACACCAACAATGAAGGAACAATACCAGTAATGGCTATTAACATTTCCGGAAGAAATATATGTCTACCAAAAGGAACAATTTTAGGTGGTTACACTACAGCCATCTCTGATACCTTTCCCATGGAGACGGCCACAGTGCAGGAAGAAGGAAGAAGTTCAACAAGACTTGCATCAAAGAAGTTCACAGATGAAGAATGGGCTGACTTAGTGCCAAAATTTGGTCTACATAGTTTGAATCCAGAACAACGCTTTGAGTTTGGAACAATGCTGCGAAAACATGAGGATGTCTTTGCCAAATCAGAATTTGACCTAGGAAGTTTTGAGGGAGATGAACATGACCTCAACACCGGGAATGCAAGTCCAATTAAAGTTCGACCATATCGAGTTCCTTATACCCAACGACACATCCTGGACAAACAACTGGATGACATGCTCAAGGCAGGAATCATCGAACCGAGTACATTGCCATGGTCAAGCCCGTGCATGCTCGTTGCAAGAAAACCCTCAGGCTACCGTCTTGTTGTAGATTTAAGAAGAGTTAACCAAGTCACGGAGAAAGATTCAAGTCCACTACCACTTCTCCAAGAAGCTTTGGACAGATTAAGTGTCAGTAAAATATTCTCAAAGTTGGATTATCGCTTTGATTTTCACCTGATAAAGCTAACAAAGGAGGCTAGCCTTAAGACAGCGTTCAGCAGCCATGACAGACATTTTCAGTTTCGGAGGTTACCCATGGGAGGATCTACAGCTTCACAAGCTTTTCAGCGTGTCGCCCAATCTGTCTTTGCTTTGATCCTCGGTATTTACGCATTTTGTTATATTGATGACATATTATTAGCCTCACCGTCATACGTTTTGCATGTAGAGCATGCTTATCATGTCTTAACATTAGTCCAAAACAGTGGAATGAAGTTGTCCCCTATGAAATGTTCATTTGCACCAAAGAAAGTAACCTACTTAGGATTCCTCATAAACAAGAATGGAGTTCGTCCAAACCCAGAGAAGAACGTGCAATGCAACAGTTTCCACTACCTACAAGTGTCAAAGAGGTTCGCTCATTTTTGGGCCTCTGTGGTCTCTACAGAAGACAGGTGTGCACCTTTGCCTCCATTGCTGCGCCAGTGCATGAGATTACCAAGAAAGGAATATCGTTTAATTAATAGCGTGCGTGCGTGCGTGCGTGCGTGACATCCTGCGTGCGTGCGTGTCAACAGAACATCCAAATGAACAGTGTATTTTGGGAGTATGCAAGCCGAATGACGACTTGTCCATACTGTTTAAGCTCACGACTGTATAATTACCTATTTTGCATATTTGCATATTAATTACATCAGAAAAGCTTTAACATTCATTATGATAATTACTCCATGAATATCTAATACCAGACTGACATCGTACGCATACACACCCACCCCAACGCCAAACCGACTTTTCTTCATGCATCTACAGGTGTCAAGATTACTAGCAATAACCTTATTAATTATTGATCATCATCCACCTTTTATACTTAAACCATCGACAGGCCTGTATCAAACTCCGTTTGCTAAAATAGATGTGCGACTACCTAGTTTCGCAGAGTGTTACACAGGGAAGACTAGTTAGCCTACTAGTCCATCGACGGCGTTTAAGTTCCCCTCAGATTTTGCCCCTTTTGTTACTACCATTCCGATTGGCAGTGGCGTAACACACAGGTAGGCTAGGTAAGCATTGCTTACGGGCCCCTGCAACTCGGGGGGGGGGGGGGGGGG